>JAGDQO010001546.1:0-51871 GCA_018342035.1 Solanum appendiculatum | reverse complement strand
AGGTAGTCCATCTGCATGGTGTGCCTGTTTCTATCATTTTAGACCGGGGTTCATAGTTCACTTCCAGCTTTTTGAGAGTACTTCAGGAGGAGTTGGGCATCCGTGTCGATCTTAGCACAACTTTCCACCCGTAGACCGATGGCCAGTCAGAGCATACTATTCAGGTTCTTGAGGATATGTTGCAGGCCTGTGCTATGGATTTTGAAGGCCAGTGGGACCAGTTCTTGCATTTGGTGGAGTTTGCGTACAACAACAGCTACCATTCCAGCATTCAGATGACCCCGTTTGAGGCCTTATATGGTAGGCGTTGTCACACTCCAATTGGTTGGTTCGAGTATACAGAGCCTAAGCCACGGGGTACAGATCTATTCGAGAAGACCTTGGAGCATGTGAGGTTGATTCAGGATAGGCTTTGGACGGCTCAAAGTAGACAGCAGAGCTATGCAGATCGCAGGCGTCGACCGCTGAGATTTGCTGTGGGTGATAGAGTATTCCTCCGAGTATCGCCCATGAAGGGTGTGATGAGATTCAGGAGGCGGGGCAAGCTTAGCCCCAGGTATATTGGGCCTTTTGAGATTTTGAGGGCAATTGGCGAGATGGCCTATGAGTTAGCTTTACCTCCAGCATTCTCACCTATTCATCCAGTCTTCCATGTTTCGATGCTGCGTCGATATGTTCTAGATGACTTTTATGTGCTTCAGTATGATGCCGTTGAGTTGGATGATCGCCTGGCCTATATTGAGGAGCTAGTTGCTATTTTGGCCAGAGATATGAGGCAGCTGAAGTCGAGAGCCATTCCTGTAGTTAAGGTATGTTGGAGGCACTGTCTAGTTGAGGAGGCTACCTGGGAGACCAAGCAGGAGATGCAGGAGTTGTTCCCCAACTTATTTGAGCCCTCAGGTACTTCTTGACTCTTACTTTCGCGAACGAAAGTCCTTTTAGTAGTGGATGTTGTAATGACCCTTCAAGTCACTTGCGTGTTTGTGCCTCTTTTTTGTCATTAGAGCATTCCTGTAGCGACCCCAAGTCATTTTTAACTTGCTGATATTGTAGGTTCGGTTGCCTGGTCATTAGTTTGGTTTTTATGCCTGTTTTCCTGTTTTGGAGCTTTTGAACCTTGAAAAGTTGATTTCGGTCATAACTTCAGGTAAATGACCTCAAATGGGAATTTTGATGGTTCCATCAGCTCCTGAGCGGCCAAATAAGGCTAGAATCATGGTTGGCCTGAGTCTCGGGGCTTCCGGTATGATTTTGGGGCCAGTTAGCTCTTTAGCCTTCGAAATTTGGCTTAAAGTTGACTTTGGTGAACATTCTTGGTAAACACACTCGGATGAGAATTCCGTCACCGCGTTAGTTCCGTAATGCCGAATTTGGTCTAGAATTACCCTTCGAGAACTTTCGGAAGCTTCCGATCAAATCACTACAACAAATTTGATTATCAGGGACAAATGATTTCGTCACTTATAAATCATATTTCGTCACTAAAAAACTTGTGTGACAAAAAAATTTGGCAATCAATCGTCACTAAATGTGGGTCGCTAAAAGTATATAAAGACGATTTAGTGCTTCGTCGCTAAAAAAGGTTTATTAACTACAAAAAGAAAAATCGTCCTTAAATGTATACATATGTGTGACGAATTTATTTTTCATAAAAGTATATTTTTTTTGTAGTTAATAGTATGATTATGTCACTAAAAAAGTAATCACCACCGACAAAACTACATCATCACTAATTATTTTGTTCAATTAGTGACGACACAAGTTGTCGCTAAAGTTATATGTATTTCGTGGTTAAACAAATATAATTTTGTCACTAGTGATTGCTTTTTATATACAAAAAAAATATTTCGTCCTTAAATGTATAAATTAGGGACAAATTTATTATTATAAAAAAGGTTAACAATTTTGTAGTTAAATATATTATTTTGTCACTAAAAATATTGCTTTTGCCGACGACATAAATTGTCACGATAAATTATCATGATTAGTGACAATTATTACTGTCACAAAATAAAAATATTAATTTGCATTTAGTAAAAAGGAGTGTACTAGAAAAAATATATTGTTTGTCACTAAATGTAGTCAACGTATGAGAAACTAATTTATTTAGTGACAAAAATATTTGTCTTGAAAAGTTAAATTTTATCGTTGCAAAAAGTTTCCTTTAATGATAAAATCTATTGTCATTAATTACAACCATTTGGTGGCATTTAATTATTTCATATTGGTATTATTTTTTAAATTAGAGTTGCATAAATTGAAAATTAAATAATAAAATATGCTAGATAACAATAAAATTCACCATGATCATATCATTAAAAACTAAAATTATACAAAGGTAATATCTCATTACAAGCTCGTTAAATAAAAGCAAATCATGTCCGAGGCCTCCGGTAGAATTTGGCTAAAATGGCCCATTGGGTGTGGGACCCATTTTTTTGTCGAAACGACCTCGTATGGAAATTTTGATTGCTTCATTGAGTCCGGAACGTCAAATTTGATGGGGTAGCATATCTCTTTGCATGCACAGGGTTCCGAATGAATTTCGGGCACCCCGTCGGAGTTTTGGAATTGTCCAAAACTTAGCTGGTGCAGCTGATATCTACAGACACCTCTTCTCACTGCGTTCACGGAGGTGTAAGTGTGTCTACTCAACGTTCTCGGGCCTGAGGCCACGTTCGCGGAGGTCTGAGTTATCCTTCTTCGCGTTCGCGGAGGTCTGGGAGGCCTAGGGAGTCTTCCTCTCCGCGTTCGCGGAGGTGTGCATCCCTTCTCACTGCATTCGCGGAGGTGTGACTCCCTTCTCTCCGTGTTTGTGGGCCTCTGGCGGCTTTCACAGAGTAGTGTTTGTTTTCCCTCCACGTTCGCATTGTCTTGGCTGCGTTCGCGAAGTTCAGCGGCTGGCAGTGCTTATAAAAGTGAGGTCGAGGCTCATTTGGAAGAATGTTTAGAAATTCATATCTCCCTCATCTTTTGTCGGTTTTTGGTGATTCGAAGTCCCGGGTGCTCAGATTTGCGTTGGCTGTGTGGGTCTTGGCTCAGAGAGTGGTGGGTGTTCCTCGATTTCCATAAATTCGAGGCGTAAGTTGTTATCCTAGGCCTATTTTGTAAAGTTTTGCATTTCTTGTTGTTGGTTGTTTGGAGCTGATCCGAGCCCCGATAGGTGTTCCTTTTTGGAATACAAGTTTGGGGGAAGATTTGGGACCTTTTCAAGGCGTCAATTCCGGAGTTAGTCCCACATTTCCCAATTTTGACTCCAAAATTGGTCAGTCTCCATTTTTGATGATTTTAGTGTCTAAACGACCGTATTGATGCTGTGACTCTATTTTTAACTGCGTGGCAACAGTCTGAGGCCGTTCGGAAGGGAAAAGCTCCAGCAGAGTGACTTAGAGCGCTCGTGATCGGCCTTATGGTAGGTTACGGATTCCCTTTTTCCTAGATTGAGCTTGAATGCGTAATTGCTTGTCGACTTGTGTAAATCTAGGTTGGGTAGCTAGTATTTCTCTTCTTCTTCTCCAATTTCTTCGTTTAGAGTTGATTTTGGACTGTTCGAGGCTTGTATCATGCTTAGTATGGGTTGATGGCTTGGGCTATTGATAATTTGTTGTGGGTTATCTATTGGGTGGTTATATGTTGTTGCATGCGTGGGTTCGGGTTATTTTCCTGTGTTTTGTTAATTGCGGTGATTTTCGACCTTAGAATAGGTTAGGATAGTGTTGCCTTTGTCCCATGCACCTGGTTGACTTGTGTATGTATCCGACGTCGGTTCGGATGGACTAGATCCTTGTAGACTGGTATAGCAGACTTGTTTCTGATAGCATGGGCCTTAGTTTAGGCGAGCTTGTGGCTTTTCGAATCTTCTATCCTCTCTCTTTCAATCTTTGCGGTTCGAAAGTGCGATCGAAAGGTTTTGCTATTGGGCAGATTGAAGGTTGGGTTGTTCTAGGCTGGAAGCCTTCTGTGAATATCCTTGTGGGGGCGGCGTCCCGTGGTGTCTAGCCTTGTAGTGAGTTTGTTGGTGGTGGCTTTATTAGGTTCGAGGGAGCTAACTCCAGTCTGAGGCTGACGTTACACGGCTAGAGTATGTTATTCCCAGCTTGAGACTGTTGAGCAAGGATTGCGAGCTCCAGTCCGATGCTGATGTTACACTGTTAGAGTCTGTTATTTCCAGCTCAAGACTGTTGAGTAGGGTGTTATCTCCGGTCCAAGGCTGACGTTACACAGTTAGAGTCCATTATTTCCAGCCTGAGACTGATGGTTTGGATTCGAGGCCCATATGGCTTGGGTTCGAGGCCCATTTTCTATCTTTTTTGGGTTTGAGGCCCATATGGTTTGGGTTCGAGGCCCATGGGTGTTAAGGTTTTGGAGTTGTGGTCCCTTGTTTCTGTAGTTGTAGTTTATCTGTGTACTCGTCGGGCTTATGGGGGGGGGGCAACTCTTATGGGGGTCCAGCTGGGTTTAGTTATGATATTCTTAGTTTAACTTTTCGTTTATTCTATTTCTGTTCTGTTGACCTCTGTTGTGTTTGATTCTATCTTGTCTGCCTGTTTTTACCTTTCTTGCTCAGTCAGCCTATGATGCCTACTGGGTACCTGTTGTTTTGTTACTCATGCTACACTCTGCATCTATTTTTGTAATGCAGGTCCGAGCACTAATTATCAGCGTTGAGTTCGAGCCTGCAACTGTCTATTCAGGAGTTGAGGGTGAGCACATGGCGTTCTGGGATTGCCTTGTCTCCTTCTGTAGTTATATTTTGACTTGTCTTTTGCTTTCGAGACAATTTGTTTCTGTGGTCCACTTTTGGGACTTGTACTCTTGTTAGTAGCTCTGTACTTGTGACTTCCAGGTTCTGGGAGGTGTCTTGTATATATATAGTTTTGTTTCGTTTCGGCCTTCTCTTGTGTGTTCTCATTTTATGTTTCCACTTAGTTGAGGTTAGTTTCCACCCTCAGTCCCATTACTGTTAAGTTCCGGGATAGGGTTTTGGCTGGCCTACTGGTGGGGTGGTAGGAGCCATCATGACTCGAGAGATCGAGTCATGACAAAGTCGATGGACAATGATTCCGGCTAGTGATATTTTGTTGATGGTTCCGACAATTGCTACTATATAAAGCGGATGAGAAATGATTCTTGCTAGTTATTTTGTGGTGATGGGAAATGGTTCCAGCAAGTGTCTGATTTTTGTTATTTGATGAACTTGATACTTGAGATTCATGAATTTGATACTTGTAATTTATTTACTTGATACTTGAGATTGATCTACTTGATACTTGTGATTGACATACTTGATACTTGTTGGTTGTTGAACTATGACTATTGGACTGTGATTGTTAAGCCTTGTGAATTGTGTATTATAAAATTGTTAGATTGGGCTGATTTCTATACATGTTGTAGTTTTAGGAGGTTCGGTTGAGATGAAAGGAGTACTCGTATTCTAGCTAGTTTTTCTTTGTTTAGTAGGTTGCTTGCTGAGTACTGTGTTGTTTGGTACTTAGTCCTTACATCTACACTTGTGTAGGTTTCATGTCCAGATCCGTGTTATTGCTCTTCTTTTATTTCCCAGGCTTTCGAAAGACTTTGAGATATAGCTTCTTGTCATCTAGGCATGCCCTCTTGTTTCTTATTTTATGGTTTTGTTCTATTTGAGAAACAAAGACATTGAGACTTATAATTATCTTTCAATTCTGTACCATATACATTAGTGGCTTGTACATGTGACAACCAGGTTTCGGGGTTATATTAGAATGACTATTTTTCCACTCTTATGTTATTCTTGTTTAACTTTCCGCTCTTCTTTTGTGTTGTTGGGTTTGAGGCTGACTTGTCTTGGTGGGAATAGACCAGTGCCATCACGTCTATTTTTGGGTCGTGACATTCTTGTACCGGTGACACCAGATTTGGGGTTTGATTTCTATATACATTGGTCTTTCTCAGTCTCTTTTGGCCCTTGTTGTATATTTTATATCGTTTGTTATATAACTATGTTGGGGGCCCATTCTTATAATGTTGTTTCTTTTGCGTCGGTTATTTCAAGTTTCACTTTTCGTGTGTTATTTTTTGGTTTTCACTTCCTGACTGGGGGTTTATGATATGCTCCTTCATGATTCGATTTTGAATCGTGATAGTTTAATGTTAAGTCATTACTCATATTTTTACTAAGTACTTTTATAGGAACACTGAGCTGCTTTCCGAGGAAGATACTTTAAGGACATTGGACATTCTTTTAAATTATATATATATATAAAATCTTAGGTCGCCTTTAATATTAATGCTTGTATATTTATTCTTTGTGAATATTTTATGTTTATTATAGTTGTAAAATTAATTTTTATATCATACTCTATCGAAAAAAAAATCAACTGAGACCCACCATTGTAGTTTCTAGAGGGTTCTAATACCTTCTCCTTGGAATAACTTGAACCCTAACCTAAATAAAATTGATTTTGTAGCCAAAATTTGTTTAATAATTAAAAGGTTTCCTAATTTTTCGAAAATTAGGTATTAACTCTAATCTCAAAATTTATTAAAATCATTAATTATTTTTTTGTCCCACAAAATAGACATGACAATGGGTAGGATTGAATATAACATATAAAATTTAGGATTTCCGGATATCCAAAAATCTATAGGACCTGATTTGATATACAATTTGAAATTCATAAATTTAAAAGTAAAATTCAAAGTCCAATTCATAATCTAAAAATTCAAAAAACAATATTCAAAAAATTGAATTAAGATTTTGGATTTTGGTTTGCCCAAACTATGCTCACCCACTATATAGGATTAGAGAAAACTTTCTCCGATCCATTTTTTCAACTTTTCGCATGGCTACCTAGAGCTATGTAAGAAATCTACCATTAAAAATCATGTTTTTTTAAAACTTAACTTCAATAGTAAATTATTCAACTAGATAAAATATGGAAGATATATCAAGAATGATTTTGCATTTTGTGCGGACCACATTCCAACGTAATACTCTGACGTTTCAATTTATTTGTCCTATTTTGATTAGGAATAGAGTTTCAAAATTAAAAACAAACTTTAGAAACTTGTTGTGTTAAATTTAAAATATGTTAAATATACCAAAAAATTCTTTAATCTTATGGACTTAAATAGGTCATGTGGAAAGCTGGTATTAAAGGGTTGCTTAAAAGAAAAAAAATATTCTTTTTGAAACTAACTAAAATGAAAAGTAAAACAACAAAATTAAAATGGAGGGATTAACAATTTTTTAGGACTAGGCAGTTTTTAGTTATGAATATTCATTTCAAATACCTGAAATCAATATTATGCTAAGTAATTAATTAACGGGGGAAACAACAAATGTTGGTCATAAAAAGATGCTATTATTTTCATATTGTTAACTAAGCTATATATTTGAAGGAGTTTATTTTGTGTAACTGTGATTTATTTGGAGTGGATGTTATTGTGAAATATTAAAAAAAAAATTAAACAGTTTGAATCTCAATTTCATAATAATTAAGTGAAGATTTGAATTGAAGATTTCAAGTAGTAAATGAACATGGAAGAAGATGAGATACGTATTCTACATTTCAACTATTTGTATTTTGTGCATAAATTTTTCCACCACAATTATACAAAATGGACCACATTCTTCAATATTCAGGGGTAAAAATGATACACGAATTTGAACTACACAAATCACACACTCTATATAATGTCTGCATATATCTCTCTAAATTTGTAAATCTTCTCTTGTTAGAAAAAGTTTACTCACTTCTAAGAAATGGGTTTTAAAGGTAAGTTAATCTCTCAAATAGAGATGAGGTGTGCTGGAGATTTGCTTCATGAGCACTTCAAATCAAATCCACACCGAACGTCCACCATGTCTCCTGATAGGGTAACCAACTTCACATTTCATGAAGGTCAATTGGGAAAAACTAACTCTGTTATTAGCTGGAAATATATCCTTGGTAAGCCTCTTATATCATTTAATTTTTCAATTGGCTTTGGTAGAAGTGACTGGTTCTTTCCCTTTATTTATTTTGTTCTTCTATAATGTATCCTACATATTTCCATGCAAATAAGGCGCACAAGCAAAAGAAGTAGGGAAAGGATATTATGAAAAGTTAGCTTTACAAGTATTCTGAAAGTTCACTTTGTTTCACATCATTTTATATAAAGGTTGGGAGATCAAAAGTCAGAATACCTAATTTTCAATAGATGAAAGAGTATAGCGAGCCGAGTATAATTAATAATTCAAAAGTATTTTAAAAGAGATCATAATCAAATAAAAAAAATTCATTCCTCAAATAGTTAGTCATATTAAAAGGACTGGGGAAATAACAATATTTATTTAGAGTAAAAACCTTAAATTAAAATGCCAAAGAACATAGAGCATTTTAGATTATATCGTTATTTAAAATAAATTATATCTCACTGGCTATTCTATTACATTAACTTAAGTGAGTCTCTCTCTCTCTCTCTCTCACTATATATATATATATATATATATATATATATATATATATATTGATATTGTTTCATAATCATGTATGACCTTAAATTTTAATATGTTCAGGAGGGAAAGAGCGGCATGACAAACATGTCCTACACATAGACGATGCAGATAAATCAATCACTTTCAATTTTATTGAAGGATATATGAGTGAATTGTACAACTCAATGACAGTTACATTGACCGCAAAGGAAAACTGGATTAATTGGACTATTGTGTACGAGAAATTGAATGAAGATATTCCGGAGCCCCTTGATTTAATGGAGTTTCTTATTGGTCTCATCAAGGACCTTGAGACTCACCATGTCGGAAAATAGATCTAAGTCCCCTTTCCCAATAACAAGATGAAGTATTTTCACTAACCTAAATCCTTACGAATAAATAAGACTATTTGTGTGATAAATGTTTCACAAGTATGATGAAGTATTATGTCTATAATTAATCTTTTTATGAATAAATAAAACTATTAGGTGTGATATATGTTTCGTGAATTGTGTATGTAAGTGTGTTCATTGTTAATAATATATATTTAATGTTTTTACGTTAAGTGTAATCCCCATTATCATTATATGTCGTGCTCTAAAGTATTCATAATTAATCTTTTAAAATAATCAAGAACCTAAAATTTTATATGAAAAAAGTATGAAACTAGAAAAATATTTCAACCATATCTACTGATTGTCACTATACTTTAAATTAATTATATAATATCGGACTCGGCTCACCTCCAATAAAAGAAGTATACAGTTTATCTCATAATGATCTAAAGGTCAATAATTATTTGATCGAAATAACCTCTTAAATCATGGTTAAGATAACTGAACCTTTTTGGCTTACTATCAATTTCTCAAGATATAAAAGGAAACCGAGAATGCCATTGAAAATTTTCTACTAATTCCACAGATCCGGAAAAACATGTTGAGTGAGCGGAAATTTTCTTTTGCTAGGACAATGATTTTCTTACCATGGAAATTTTCTTGCTGAGTATTTTGTTGTTTGGTACTTAGTCCTTACTTCTACACTTGTGTAGGTTTCATGCCCAGATCCGTGTTATTGCTCTTCTTCTATTTCCCAGGCTTTCGAAGGTTTTTGAGATATAACTTCTTGTCATCTAGGCAGGCCCTCTTGTTTCTTATTTTATGGTTTTGTTCTATTTGAGAAACAAAGACATTGAGACTTATAATTATCTTTCAATTCCGTACCTTATACATTAGTGGCTTGTACATGTGACAACCAGGTTTCGGGGTTATATTAGAATGACTAATTTTCCACTCTTATGTTATTCTTGTTTAACTTTCCGCTTTTCTTTTGTGTTGTTGGGTTTGAGGCTGACTTATCTTGGTGGGAATAGACCAGTGCCATCACGTCTATTTTTGGGTTGTGACACTCTTGTACCGGTAGCACCAGATTTGGGGTTTGACTTCTATATACATCGGTCTTTCTCGGTCTCTTTTGGCCCTTGTTGTATATTTTATATCGTTTGTTATATAATTATGTTGGGGGCCCATTCTTATAATGTCGTTTCTTTTGCGTCAGTTATTTTAAGTTTCACTTTTCGTGTGTTATTTTTTGGTTTTCACTTGCTGACTGGGGGTTTATGATATGCTCCTTCATGATTCGATTTTGAATCATGATAGTTTAGTGTTAAATCATTATTCATATTTTTACTAAGTACTTTTATAGGAACACTGAGCTGCTTTCCGAGGAAGATACTTTAAGTACATTGGACATTCTTTTAAATTATATATATATATATATATATAAATCTTAGGTCTCCTTTAATATTAATGCTTGTATATTTATTCTTTGTCAATATTTTATGTTTATTATAGTTGTAAAATTAATTTTTATATCCTACTCTGTCAAAAAAAAAAATCAACTGAGACCCACCATTGTAGTTTCTAGAGGGTTCTAATACCTTCTCCTTGGAATAACTTGAACCCTAACCTATAATATAATTGATTTTGTAGCCAAAATTTGTTTAGTAATTAAAAGGTTTTCTAATTTTTCTAAAATTAGGTAGTAACTCTAATTTCAAAATTTATTAAAATCATTAATTATTTTTTTGTCCCACAAAATAGACATGACAATGGGTAGGATTGAATATAACATATAAAATTTAGGATTTCCGGATATCCAAAAATCCATAGGACCTGATTTGATATAAAATTTGAAATTCATAAATTTAAAAGTAAAATTCAAAGTCCAATTCATAATCTAAAAATTCAAAAAAAAAATATTCAAAAAATTGAATTTAGATTTTGGATTTTGGTTTTGCCCAAACTATGCTCACCCACTATATAGGATTAGAGAAAACTTTCTCCGATCCATTTTTTCAACTTTTCACATGGCTACCTAGAGCTATGTAAGAAATCTACCATTAAAAATGATGTTTTTTTAAAACTTAAGCTTCAATGGTAAATTATTCAGCTAGATAAAATATGGAAGATATATCAAGAATGATTTTGCATTTTGTGCGGACCACATTCCAACGTAATACTCTGACGTTTCAATTTATTTGTCCTATTTTGATTAGGAATAGAGTTTCAAAAGTAAAAACAAACTTTAGAAACTTGTTGTGTTAAATTTAAAATATGTTAAATATACCAAAATATTCTTTAATCTTATAAACTTAAATAGGTCATGTGGAAAGCTGGTATTAAAGAGTTGCTTAAAAGAAAAGAAATATTCTTTTTGAAACTAACTAAAATGAAAAGCAAAACAACAAAATTAAAATGGAGGGATTAACAATTTTTTAGGACTAGGCAGTTTTTAGTTATGAATATTCATTTCAAATACCTGAAATCAATATTATGATAAGTAATTAATTAACGGGGGAAACAACAAATGTTGGTCATAAAAAGATGCTATTATTTTCATATTGTTAACTAAGCTATATATTTGAAGGAGTTTATTTTGTGTAACTGTGATTTATTTGGAGTGGATGTAATTGTGAAATATTAGAAATATTTTAAACAGTTTGAATCTCAATTTCATAATAATTAAGTGAAGATTTGAATTGAAGATTTCAAGTAGTAAATGAACATGGAAGAAGATGAGATATGTATTCTACATTTCAACTATGTGTATTTCGTGCATAAATTTTGCCACCACAATTATACAAAATGGACCACATTCTTCAATATTCAGGGGTAAAAATGATACACGAATTTCAACTACACAAATCACACACTCTATATAATGTCGGCATATATCTCTCTAAATTTGTAAATCTTCTCTTGTTAGAAAAATCTTACTCACTTCTAAGAAATGGGTTTTAAACGTAAGTTAATCTCTCAAATAGAGATGAGGTGTGCTGGAGATTTGCTTCATGAGCACTTCAAATCAAATCCACACCGAACATCCACCATGTCTCCTGATAGGGTAACCAACTTCACATTTCATGAAGGTCAATTGGGAAAAACTAACTCTGTTATTAGCTGGAAATATATCCTTGGTAAGCCTCTTATATCATTTAATTTTTCAATTGGCTTTGGTAGAAGTGACTGGTTCTTTCCCTTTATTTATTTTGTTCTTCTATAATGTATCCTACATATTTCCATGCAAATAAGGTGTACAAGCAAAAGAAGTAGGGAAAGGATATTATGAAAAGTTAGCTTTACAAGTGAGTCTATTACATTAACTTAAGTGAGTCTCAAAAACTCAGGGCATGATGTCACCTTCTACATCCCACCAATAGGTAAGCCCAAACCATAGCCCTGAACTAGCAACAACTGGCTATTGCACAGAAGAAGAACACGTGGAAGACAAACAACAATTACAAAAATAATGAAAGAGAGAAGATCAAATATTGTAATGACCCTTCGTGTCATTTCCTCTTTTTTTTTTTAATTTTATCTTTTACGCATTTAGAGCTTTCATATAGTGACTCTAAGTTATTTATGACTTGCTGTAACAGACAGTTCGATCGTCGAGTCATTCATCTTAGTTTTGTGTAAGTTTTCATTTTTTGGAGATTCTAGATTTTCTACGGTTAATTTCAATCAAAACTCCAAAAAGATGGCCTTAGATTGCAATTATGATGGTTCCATTAGCTTTGAAATGTCGAGTTTAGTCTAGAGTGACCGTTCGTGCGGATCCCGAAGCTTCAAGGCTCATTTCAAGCCCCCATGTTGAATATGTTTTTAAATAGAGCTTCAGTGTGGGACTCACTTTTTTTAGACAACCTCGGATGCAAGTTTTGATGGTTCCATTGAGTCCAGAATATTGAATTTAATGGGGTTGCATATTACATTTGCACGCATTGGGTTCCGAAAGAATCTCAAGCAACCCGTTAGAGTGTTTTTCAAC
The DNA here is from genome assembly GCA_018342035.1 of Solanum appendiculatum. Lineage (NCBI taxonomy): Eukaryota > Viridiplantae > Streptophyta > Magnoliopsida > Solanales > Solanaceae > Solanum > Solanum appendiculatum. The sequence continues at coordinate 39,081 of JAGDQO010001546.1, read as the reverse complement.
TCTAAAGTTCAGTTGATGCATCTTTAGTTGGTCTCCGTGTTTGCAGACTTGGCCCCCTCCCCCACCCCGTTCGCGGAGAAGAGTGATGTTTTCCCTCCATATTTGTAGACCTGGTCCCCGCCTTCGTGGAGAAGGGTGATGTTTTCCCTCTATATCTGCAGATCTGATCCTCGCGTTTGCGGAGAAGAGTGAGGCTTTCCCTCTTTGTTCACGAACCTGGTCCCTGTGTTTGTGGAGAATTACCCTTGGCTATTATATTTTCTTTCAGCGATTTTCAGCCTCATTTCCCAAATTTCAAAACTTGATATCTCGAGTTCTAGAGCTCCAATTTAGATGTTTCAAGTTGTGTTTTGCCCGGTATTGGTGTGGCTACGTATTGGAGTGATTGGGGAAGCATGAGGGATGGTAGTCTACGGTAAATTCTGTCCCAAAGGGGCATCCCAAGTTCTTTATTGGTGATTTAATGGTGTTTTTCGTGCATGGGCTGTTTTTTCTTGGTTCCGAGCTTGAATTGTGCCCAATTTTAGGGCACAAATTCATTAAGTTAAATTGGACCTTTTGATGGAGTCAATTTCAGGATTTCTGACGTGGGTCTCACATTCTCGTTTTGACACGATTTTTGGGTTCGTCTCTAATTATTGCAATTTTAGTGTCTAAACTTCTGCAATAACATTGTGATCAATAATTTGTTAGTGTAGTGGTGTTCGAAGGTGTTTCAGAAGTGGGTAGCTCTTGTGCTATGGATTCGGAGCGCGCGTACTCAGCTTTGAGGTAGGTTACAGTCTATTTTCTTGATTGGGCTTTATTAGATAATATTTAGTAGGAATTGCATGTGATCGGCTTCGAGGTATGCTACGGTCTTTTTCGTTGATTAGGCTTTATTAGATAATATTTAGTATGAATTGCTTCTTGAATCTCGTTAGAGCATTGGGCTTACTGTGGGTGATCGAATCCTTAGTTTAGACTTTTAGCCTTGCTTATAGTATGTCTTAGCGTGATTATCCTTGTTACAATTGATACTTATGGCCTTAGGCTAGGATTGACCCTTAGATGCCTTAGAATGAGTTTTGTCGCCCTTGTAGTTGTGAGTTGCTCCCTGTAGGGCTTGTATTGGATCGCTTATCTTATGTTAGTGCTTGAGACCTTAGTGGCTAGTCATAGCCGTAGGTTGGCATTATTAGCACTCGATTGTAGATCGGAGCGGTATGATTGGGGTAAGGCATGATGTCTTGAGTTAGTTCTCTCCCTTTGTTGATTTGGAAGCTCTTCTTGACTCCTTTGCTTATTGATTAGTGGTAGGCTTTTGTTTATATATTGAGATATGGTTATACTATTGGGCCCAAGGCCGTGTTTGAGGACTAGTTGGATTCGAGGTTAGTTCTCTCTAACTTGGCTGCTTGGTAGGGATTATATTGTATCTCTAATTTTAGTGTGCCTTGTTTAGATGATGGTGATGGAATGCATTGCATTGGTTGCTCATTTTCACGTATTATGTGGTACAATCCCGGTTCATGCATTGATTATCCTTAATACTTCGAGAAAGACTAGTTTTCACTTGGTTTCTATTACAAACTGGTTTTTACAGGAGTCGTACCACTTGAATTGATTTGATAAACTAATTTTCAAGATTTAAGTGGCGCCGAGGACATGCTCCTATTCCACTTGAAACATTAGAGGCATCTAGGATGTGCTAAGCTTTTTACTTGACTAGTTGGTGCGTCAACGCCCTTTCTGCATGGTTTTGGCTACTCATACCTCTGGTACAACGATAGAGATGACTTTTTATAAGACCTGGTTCAAGCCTAGGATTTGTATACATGCTTCTCGCGTCCCCGATAAGTCCCTCTAGCCCTGTATTTCATTATACAGGATGAGGGAGCTGCATGGGTCCTAACTTACCTGATAAGGGCATGGGGTAGTGATACATCCAAACTTACACTTCACATAAGAAGTATAAAATGGTCGAAGTCAATAATAGAACCCAACAAGAGTTGAGGTCGATCCTACAGGGAATGCAGAAGAAATAAGTCTACTAGTTCTTATCTTCAGTTGTGGATAATACTTCCACGAATAAAAATTGTGTGTCACGACCCAAAGTATATCCTAGGCATAACATGGCGTAAAGGACCCCGAGAGACCCTACACAAGCCACTTAGTATACATCATACAAGATAATAGAATTTAAAGAATTCAAGAGAAAGCATTTCAAACATTAAAGGAGTTTAAACAAGCGGCAGTCTACATACGTCTCAAAAGCCATCTAATACATCATAATGAAAGTGATAAGGACGTAACCCATATATCACATACAAAGTTTGAAATAGAAATCACATAAAGCAATAAAAGAAGTCTCGATCCTCAGAACATGAGGACTCACCAATCTTCAAAGTCTATAGAACCAACTAGCCACGAGTATGGAAGGTAGGAGCGTCGGACCCTACATTCATGAGATAATATAGGCACAAGTATGTGTTAGTACATGGAATGTACTAAATATGAGGTAATATGCATAAATATAGGTATGATAGTATGAATGACTTAAAATAAAAAAGGCATGATCATATTGAAACCATTTGAGAGCCTTAAGGAAGAAATAACATGAAAATCATGAAAACACGGTCAAGTACATTAACATTAGGGACATACAAAAAGCTTTGAAGAAAACATAATAATTTTGTGGGATATTAGCATAACCGACAATAACACCATGAGAGCTATATCATGGAATACGGTATATCCCTCATACCGAAAGAAGGGGAAACTACTTGCCAAGGTAGAATACATATCATCATTTGCTAAAGTGGATCCACTAGCTAGGTCATTTAAGATAATTCTACAGGGACACGTAGTTTGGGACTAAAGGTTGCTACTAGAGACTGCCCTATTTGAGCCTCCACCTCAAATCCCTCTCGGTGCTAAGTCTAAATTCCAACAGAGTAGATGAAAGTCAAATATCAATTTAACATAGGAAAAGGCAATGATCAATACCAATCCACACATTTCAAGATCAAAACATAGAATAGCTCCTTAACATAATTGAACATGGATGAGAAAACTTTTCACCAATGTGAATTCTTTTGTGAGAAATACCTTTCACAATTATGATCATCGGAATAAGTGAGAAATACTTACACAATAGCATTGATACTTTCTTTTCAAAGCATCACTTATTCATTTACAATAGCTTCATGAAAACATGCATATCTTCATAAGTTCATAATTCATAATTCATGGGTTCATCAGAGGATCATAGTTAGAAAACATAATTTAGACATGGGTCAATGCAATTTCAACTAAATATCATGGATTAACATTAAATTATGCATTAGAATACTCAATTAATCATAATCAATCCAAAACTTTTTTCCTTTATTTTCCAAATTCCGAGGTGTTACATTGTGTAAAGTAAATATTAGGTTTGTTTTAATATTAAAGTAACCAATTGTAGCTAGAATTTAATAGAAACAGTAACACACGACAGTTTCAAGGTTTTGATTATCAATTAGAAGAGACCAGGATTGTGTTCCCCATGACAATCGGAATACAACTCAGATTTTACACAAATAACAGTCGTTCGATGCAAGGCATGCATTATCAGCAAGGAAAGAACACCTAAACGCTTGTCAGCCCTATTAGGTGAATATCACTCATTGTTTCTCGGTCTTAGAGTATTTGCGTTATTAATTCTTGCTTTCTCGTTTATAAAACTATCCCCTCTTGGGCTCAAATGTTCAAAATGATTTTATAGATTGTGGAGTTCATTAGTTTCTTGATTTTCCTATTCATATCCTTCTCTCTCGAGCAAGTGATGAATAAAGGTAGGTTCTAATGCGTGCACTTGTTAGAAAGAAATCAATACAAAAATAGAAACAAAGCATGCAAGGCATCAATTAACCATCATTTATAGTTGATCCTAACATTGTTACCAAGTCATGGTTCCCACAACCCTAGTTGTGGTACTTAGCTTCTCATATTCTCAACAAAACAATAGTGAAACATTGATTGAAATTCAGAATTAAAAACCTACAATGATGAAAACAACTCAGTTTTGATTAAGAATTGAAAACCAAGATCAAACGTTGATCAATTATCCAAAATATAAGCAAAAACAAAAAAACTATCGCCTTCGCCGATAAAAAACTTGTCTCCAAAAATGTCAATAACAAAATAAAACCCTAAGTAACTATTTATAGTCTTAAAGATGAATCCTAGTCGAAGTAGTAGAGTGCTCCAGTCGATGTCATTCACGGGGGAGTACATGGTCCATTAAAGCCTTCACAGTCCATATAAGCCATTCATGATCCTTCACTTAGAAAAATTTCTTCAACTTCTGCCTCAGCTGCCTACGACCTCAATACGGGTCGTATAAGTCTCCACGGCTCGTATGAAGTCTCGTTCAATCTACACTTCAGGTTTGGTCTTTAACTTGATTTTCTCTCGGAGCTTCACGACACTGTTACACCTCGATTTCAAAAGGAAGGAATTTTTTGGTTTTTAGGTCTGGTGCCAGTACCAACGGAAGCCATCTACAGACCGTAGGTCGACTTACGAGCCGTTGGTGGCAAGGTGAACTTTTTGAATGTCAAGTTTTAGGATTCTTCTACCACTCACTAGGATGGTCCGTTATTGTTTCTACGGACCATAGGAAGGTCTTGTAGGTCCCTCCAGACTTAGTGAAAATTTTGAGAGGTTGGACTGACGGTTTGTATGTACGGTCCATCAATGGACCTACAGACCGTACATGGGTTTCCGTCGTTTGAAGGTCCAAAGAAATAGTTTATGAATCTTTTTATGGTTGGACAGGACGGTCCGTAGTTGGACCTACGGACCGTAGGTGCCAACCGTAGGTCGAGATCTGGCAGTTAATTTTAAGGGCTTTTTGGTCTTTTTCCTAATTGACCTATTCCTAATCTAAGTTGGTTAAGCCCTAATCCTAGACCCTATATAAGTCACCTAAGTCTAATTTTACCTCTTTCTAATCACTTTTCAAAGTTCCCCAAATTCCTCCAAGTTTCCCCAAATATTTCTCTCTCTAGAAGATTGAAGAAGAAGAAGAAGAAGAAGGTTCTAGGATTTCCATTCAAGTCCTCAAGTTAACCATTGATTTGGAGCTTTTGGACATCAAGGTATAATAGCTTTCACCTATGGAGTCCTTTCCTCCATAGGGTTACTAAATTCCCCAATTTTGTAAAGTTAGATTCTTCAATTGAAATTAGGGTTTTTCTCCTATCTTATGGGTTCTTTCAAATTATGATCTAATGGATTGAATTGAGTCTTTTTATGCATGAATTGAGTTAATTGAATGCTTTTAAGGTGAAATTGTACGAGCCCATGCATGATCTATGATTTTTAAGCTATGAGTCTATGATGAAGTTTATGAATGATCAAAAGATGAATTTTATGAAGTTATGCATGTTCAAACTATGAAATTATGATGATCTAAGATTTGCTTTTAGAGTGAAGCATAAATGTTGATGATGTTAAATTGTGAAAGGATTTTTCTCACATAAAGGATTCATAAGGGTTGAAAGGTTTTCTCAACTAAACTTGAATCAAAGGTTTAGGAGCTATTCTAATGAAATCTAATTTGGGTTGGCTATTTGATCTGCCTTCCATAATGAGGGACAAGAGGCGATTACCCATGTTCCCTAATGATGAGACAAGAGGTGATTACCCATTTCTATTAATGATAAGATAAGATATGAATTATGACTATTCCATGGGATTTATGCTTAGCACCGAGTGGATAAGTGGCGATTACCCATGTCCCATAAACTATGTGCTACCATAGGCTGTCTTGATAGACATTAGCTAGTGGATCCACTTAAGCTAGAAGTTATGGTTCTTACCTTGTCAAGTAAGGACACCTCTTTTAGGTGTGGGGTAGACACCGGATTCCATTTTATAGCTTACATGGTCTATGTCGGTTAAGGCTAACTTACCACATAATAAACTAATGTTACTTTCTAAAGGCTTATTAAGCATATGTTGTTTTAAGATGATTTCCTTGCATTGACTATGACTATTTACTTCATGTTTTCTATCATGTCATCCTATGATTTAAACATGGTCATTGTATCTTATGTATAACCCCTTTTTAGCATGATTTTGTAACTTTGTGCATAGTTATCATACTTGATACATTCTTGTACTAACACATACTCTTGCCTAAATTTTCTTATAAGTGTAGGATACGACTTATCTCCATCCTCTAGTGACAGTTCGTTGTGATAGAGACTTTGAAGACTTGGTGTGTTTTCATATGTTCGAGGACATAGCCACATTTACCTTTCATGTCGTTTCCTTTTACGACTTGTATGGGTTACATCCCACTTTCATCAATGATGTATTAGATGGCTTTGAGACTATGTTTAGACTTTCGCTACTTTGATATAAATTGTCTTTGAACTTCGTACTTACTATTATCTTGTATGATGCATGCTAAGTGGCTTGTATGGGGCCTTTCGGGGTCTTGTACGCCATGTCACGTCTAGGGGGTACTTTAAGTCTAGACGGACTCCTAGCCTTATCGTAGAGGACACCACGGGCCGTTCAGGGTCTCGTTAAATTGCACTTGGATTTTTCCTCTTTTGGAACCTCTTCACGGTCAGATTCACATATCGTTCAAGGGTTCACAACTCGTATGGCCCTCTGTCAGCAGCTGCTACACGTTCACTTCAGCTTTTCTCTTTTGACTACTTTCAAACCTCTTTTCCTGCACATTTACATCAAAAGGCACCATGTCGACAAAGACATGCTTGGTTACTTGCAATAATCCTTTATTTTGGGCATCGAATGTGCCATAAGTTCACGGCACATCAACACTCTCAACTTAGAACCATACCTTTTCCTCAAGTGATGAAAAATAACAATAACCTATGCTCAAGTACATAGAGAATTATCAAAGACATGCAACAACTATTTTCACAAAAATCCAACCCACAATTATCTAGCTAACATGCAAGAATATATGGACGACATCTCATTATACACAGTCGATCATGCTTGTGCAAGCAACAATCTTTCAGTCAACTTAATGACTAGAAAATACAAACATAGTGCCCTCACTTTAAAGAAGTCCCTCACACATTATTTAAACTAAGATTGGGACTGACATATACACTAACTCTCCAAGAGAACTTCTGACAATGCAAGTACACAAACCTTAGGCTTGCCTTATTTTCTATACCTTAACTATCTAATAATCGGAATAGGATCACTATAAGACTTTATTGGCTTGTAATATTGGCTCGGGCTGGGGAATAGAATATTTGGAAATATGAGTGACTAAATTACTTTGGTCCCCCAAATTTACTTTCTGGCACACAACTCTTGTTTAGGCATTTTGGGTCCTTTTCTTTCTTTCTCGCATCTCCCATTTTTACTTGTGCGCATCCCGATACCCACAATATTTTATTTTCTTCTTTTGCTTTTTTATATATATCCACCATTTACTTAAACCATTTATTTTCCTGTGTTATGGTTTCGTGCCTTCGAAAAAACCAAGGATATGAAAGTGCACACTTCTCTCCTTTATTTTGTTCATGCCCACCCTTAACTTAGGCTGTTGGCTTGAGTTGTGGCATCGTGCCTTTGGAGAACCAAGGATACGAGATCGAATGGAGGTGACAAAAAAATTCAAACAGGGTTCAATGGGTTCATGATTTCATTTGGTAGATATTTTAGGGTACTGTGGGCTATACAACAAAAATGGCCTATGATCCTTCCCTATCAAGTTATCTAACAATCTTGGCAAGACTAAGTAGGCAAGGTCTAGCTTGTACATATAGAGACAGACTTCAAACAAAAACTCACACAATCGTGGCACATGATTCAACTCTCTAGCATTCAGTCAACAATATCATGTTCTAGATAGTAATGATCAATACGTAGGTACATGAAATGTCGTACAAAGAGTCTAAACAGTCAACTATCAAATCACAAGTTGCTTTTAACGTACTATCACAAAAACTCTTTTTTGCTACACATACATAAACAATTTTCACAGTATTACTATACACATAAAAAAACAAATAAGCCAACCAACACACTACAACTAGCTAATGGCAGGTTGCCCATCTGCCCTCTCCACGACAAAATATGCTTTGACCTCAAAGTACTAAATAAAGGGCTGTGAGGATGGGTCGTACCTCTTACGCTTTAGGCGTCATTAGTCGGAGTGATGTTGGCACCAATCTCAGCTAGTGTCTTCTCTGGTGGAGTCTCTTTCTCTTGGTCACGGCTCTCGGCAGTCCCACTAGGCATGGTGATAGAAATGTCACTACCTGAGGTTCCAGTCCTCAATTCATCAAGTCGCTACTGCTCTTGTGCTTCTTTTTTTCACGCAGCTTTCCTAGAGGCTTTTGCATATTTTTGAAGTCTTTTGGCCTCTGCTTGTTGAGACTCATCGGGAATGGTAGAGTCATGATCTCTTTTCTTACCCTTCTTATTTTTCGACTATGGCCTAGACAGATCACCGCAAATGTCACCCAATTTTCCCATTTCCAAGGGCATGCTAAATAGATTCATCAGTAAGTCTATTACCATAGTTAGAGGCACCTCTATCGGTTTTTGTGCCAGTTTTGCTATATCGGCTCGCATTGCATCTAACTGAGCATGTAAGGACTCGATATCAATAGCACTCAAGGCATCTATCCGGCCCGTGAGGTGTGTCTCTAGGCCATCAATACGGCCTCTCATCACAGCAATCTCCCTCCGGAACTCATCATGCAATCGATGTTCAGCAACTTGGACTTGACTTTGGACCACCTATTGTAACTTTTCAACTACCTGATCTAGTATTACTCTGGTCTGCTCCACCACTAGTTTTGCTAGAAATGCCATAGGAACCATGACAACTGTACTTGTGGCCGAAGAGGTAGCTGCTACTATAGGTCGAGCCCCCGGGTCTGCCTAAGTTGTCCCATCTATAGTGTCTCCAGCTACTCCCTCAATTGGTCCCGAGTCAGCCGATAGATTTGACACAATAGCCAATGGTGCTGTATGACCTGTACTTTATTTATTGCATGGATATTTGCAATCTACTTATATTTATTTCTAGAATACTTCTTTTATTTCTAGTATACTTCATTTAATTCATCCCACTCAATTTTGGAGGATGAATTTTCAGATATAACGTTTTAAAAAAATTTATAAGTAGAGGTAATTTTTGAAATTTAAAAATTTTAAATAATATGTTTTATTCAATATTAAGTTTTCTATTGAATAGAATACTTTCATTATATTCTTGTTCATTAATGTATTTTAGAATATTGTTGTTTTTGTCATGACCAAATTGGTCGTGACTGGAACCCACATTAACCCTATAATGGGAGAACTATTGAAAAACAAAAGACTAAGCCAATATAAGACAATCTAATAAATAACTAATAATTAAATCAACTGAGTTTTATAAATAAAGTCAAGATCAAATACTAAACTAATTCAATATCTAACAACTACCTCATAGCTGAAAGCCATTGTATAGAACTTCTAACTAAAAAAACTCTATTAGAATATTCAATAACTAAAATAAAATAGACTGTCTCAACGTCCGAAAGATGGACAAGAACAACTGTGACAATCCCCAGTAGTCTAGAAAATGGAGCGCTCACTTTTGGATCGGAATCTTTAACTACTCTAGAACTAAGATTTCGAAAAAACCTCTGGAACACGATATATACTCAAAAAAGGAAGAGCACATGGTACTATCACTTTAAGCCACTAGGTACTAGTAGGCGTCATATGCGGACTTAATTTAGAACAAGTAGTAGTATATATGTCTTAAAACAAGTAGTCCATACTTCAAGACATAGAAAATTCATATTCAACATGTATAGTCACCATAAGATCAATCATATCAATAACAAATCGTTTAGTCATCTGATACTGAATGCATGATGACTCATACAACAGTAAGTAAAGTTTACACACATACTAAAACACTTATTTATGCCAATATTCACTACCTGCAGTGGACCAGCATCATTGATATAAAATATTGACATTGTACTCGCATAAATTATGAGTGTATATGTATACGTATATGTACCAGTGTGATAGTACCACACTGGTACATATACATATAAGTTGTGAGTACAATGAGTCACAAGGTTATTCATATCTTTGTAATATGTGATCTCTGATGTAGTGTTTGATGGTCTTGAACTTATATTATGTTAGTTGAGAGGATTAGTGATCCATAGAAACTTTGGTAATAAAAAAGTGATTATTAGAACATCGATTATAGAAATTTCCATGGTGAGATGTTTCTATGTTATCCAAAAATCCTAAGTGTGTTATGAAATGAGGAAACTTGGAAAGGCTCTCCCAGTCAATGTCAGTCTTCATCACAGTGGGACCCTCACGTCCATATATAGTGATACCTCTATAGTGGGAGAGTGTCCGTCGTAGCATCCTTAGCTGTGCCAAGGGCTGCTATAGCGGTAAGTTGCTCAACATAGAGGCCTCAACCAAGATTGGGGCAACAATAGATATGAATAACTTTGTGACTCAATGGTTAAATTTAACTGATCAAATATATATGTAGAGGATAATAATGAGTTTATATGTATATGTACTAGTGTGACAGTACCACACTTTTGGATTAGAATATTCAACTATGCTAGAACTAAATTCTCGAAGAAACCTCTTGAACACGATATATACTCAACAAAGGAAGAGTACGTGGTAGTATCACTTTAATCCACTAGGTACTAGTAGGCATCATATGACGACTTAATTCAGAACAAGTAATAGTACATGTCTAATAACAAGTAGCCCATACTGCAAGACATAGACAATTCATAGTCAACATGTATAGTCACCATAAGATAAATCATATCAATAGCAGATTGTTCAGTCATCCAATACTCAATGCATAATGACTCATACAACATTAAGTAAAGTTTACACACATCCTAATAAACTTATTAATGCCAATATTCACGACCTGTAGTGGACCAGTATCGTTGATGTAACATACTGACATTGTACTCACATACCTAATGAGTATATATGTATATGTATATGTACCAGTATGGTACTATCACAATCCAAAAATGTGTGTGATGCAGCTCATCTTATCGCACCAACACAAGTCAGCCTAAAACAAAAATATTACGATAGAAATGCAAAAAACAAAATAATACTAACATAAATGCGGATAACTTATCCAATCTCATAAATATCCTAAAATGTGATTGTCACGCCTCTACCATAATACAATTGACTTGAAAAGAAATACAAGTCTCAAATGTCTTAGTTTCTAAAGTAGAACAAGAACATAGTAAAGGAAAAAGATGGCCCGCTGAGATGACGAAAAGCTACCTCTCAAGTATCCATAGAAAAGCCTCGGGCAAAGTAGAGAAGAAGAAGAATATCACGATAATCCGGGCTCAAAACCTACACAAGTATATAAACAAGGGGTGAGTACCAAACAACATGGTACTCAGCAAACAAACCTCTAAACACAAAGTAAAGCAAGAAAGAATACTGGTACTCCTATCACATCCAACCGAACCTCCACAAACTACAACCTACACATAAATCAGTCCAACCCAACAGTTCACAACTCACGAAGCACATAGTCCAATAATAACACTGCAACAATACATATTATCAAGATCAACATCAAGTCCATCAATTACAAGGTCACCAAAGAATTATTCACAAGTTCACAAATGATAAATGAGGTGCAATGCAACGTCAGGTAAGGTGATGTATGTCTATCCTAACGATACACATCAGCTGAGACTCAGACTGAAACTCATGGGGGACTTATCAGTTCATGCATCTTCCATGGAGCCTATGGCCTGACCCCTCAATATGGAACATACCATGGAGCATGTGGCTAGACTCCTCAATATATAACTTGCCAGAACCATTTCCCATAGGCATTCTCATTTCAACAAATTTCATCACAGTATTTCAGAACTAATGCAATTAGCCATGATCACACAACTCATGAGAATCTAATGTAATCCATAACAACACATAATCCATATCAATATAGTTATGTTACCACACAAATAGTGAATCAATACATCTATTCAAGTCATTCACGCATATAACATACAGATATATCATCAAGATGCCTTTTTCATTAACCTCTTTTTATCATTAAGATCAAACAAAGTGAACAATTTAGCCCATCACCGATTCTCATTACTCCCGAACACATAAGACAAAAAAACAAGATTCTACAAGCTTAACAAAGGTCTAAAAGCCCACTTACCTCAATTTAATCAACTAATCACTTTGAAACTTGAATCTTCCCTCTTTGTTGGGTCTCCTAATCAACATAAGCTATTCAATTAAGAAATCACAATGAGAATTCAGAACTATCAACACCCATATCAATCTTTTTGGAAAATGGGGTCAAAATGACCCAAAAACCCAATTCCAAAAATGAAGGGTAAATCTAGAATTTTATATAAAAATGCGTTACCCAAAGAATTTGGATATCAACGGTGAAAACCAATTTGAAAACAGAGTTATATTCAATCCAAAATAACCATTTTTGCTCAACTTTGAAACTCTTGAAAAACCTTACAATTTGAAGCTTAAAAACACTAATCTGGTGTTTAAAAAAAAAGAATTAATGGTAAATGAAGATTCAAGGTCAAAATCACTAACCCAAAAGATTTATCCCAAATTCTCTAATTTGATATCGCCTCCAAGGGTTTTCCAAAACTCAAAATGTTGGGAAATGGGGAAGAATCCCAAATTTGGAAAATACACTGCCAAGGCCTCGCGAAAGCGAACTCAGGTTCACTTACGTGAACATCAATAACACGACATTCTGATCGCTATTGCAATCCCTGAAATATATATGACTCCTCGCGAACGTGATAGGTCTATCGCGAATGCGATGATTGCATAAGTGAGAAGACCTTCAGAAATGCAAGAGTCTGAAACTCAACCCTCTTACTTTTAAGAAAAGGTCTTCACTGACGCAAAGGTCATGAAAGTGATCGACCCTTCGCGTTAGCGAAGCACAGCAGACATAGGAAAATTAGCCAACACACAAGTCTCTGATAGGACCCTCGAGATTCGTTTGGAACTCCGTATACACAAACCAAATATGCTAACCAAATCAAGCTTGGAACCTTTGAAAATTAAATCGATAACTCTCCAAGGTGTAAAATTATCCCCAAATCCAATGGAACCGTCGAAAATTCGATACAAGCATCTGAACTCCGAATATTGACCAAAGTCAACTCAAAGACTAAAATTACATAAACTTCCAACTCAAGACCTCAAATCCACGAAACAACTCCAATCTGAAACCAACCACTCTCCTACACAAAATTCCATATTCCTAAACTAATGAAACTGACAGAATTCCATTCCAAGACTCGAAACTTTAATTGACACCAAAAACTACTTTTAACCAACTTAAGCCTTCCAAAACTAAAAACTTCCAAAAATCTCAACCTTTTACCCAAATTTCAAAACGAACTTCACAAACTGATCATAAATGACTCGGGGCAACTATCAGGAGGAGTAAAATGGTAATTTTACAAAAAAATGCAAAGATGACCTTCCAGGTCATTACATTATCTACCACTAAAAACCATATTTATCCTCAAAAATAAAATAAAATAAAGTAGCTAAAGCTTTTAAAAGTTGAGAATATCTGGCCCGCATGTCGGACTCTGACTCCCATGTCGCCTCTCCAACTGAGCGGTGCTTCCATTGCACCTTCACTGAAGCAGTCTCCTTGGTCCTAAGTTTGTGAACCTGCCTATCCAATAAAGCTATAGGCTCCTCCTTAAAGGACAAATCCGGACCCAACACTACTGAATCAAGTGAAAGCACATGAGACTCATCTGGCACATACTTTCAAAGCGTTCAGACATGGAGAAAAGGATGCACAGTTGACAAGCTAGGTGGCAAGACCAACTTATATGCCACATCTTCGACTTGCCTCAAAATCTCAAAAGGGCTAACAAATCAAGGTCTAAGCTTTCTCTTCTTCCCGAACCTCATCACGCCCTTCATGGTCGACACTCTAAGCCAAACATGATCACCCTCCATAAACTCAAGAGCTCAAACTCTCCTATCTGCATAACTCTTTTGTCGACTCTATGCCGTCAACAACCTACCCTGAATCATATGGACCTCCTCTATGGCATCCCTAAGAAAATTAGTATCCAATGAGTCCATCTAGCTGAATTAAACCAACCAATCAAAGATCTACAATGCCTAATATACAATGCCTCAAATGGGGCCATCTAGATACTAGAATAACAACTGTTGTTGTAGGCAAACTACGCTAATGGCAAGTGTTAATCCTATCGAGTACCAAAGTCAATCATGCCTTATCGAAACATGTCCTCCAACACCTGAATCATCGAGTCGGATGGACCATTTGTCTGAGAATGAAAAGTTGTACTCATGTCTAATCGAGTACCTAAACCATGCTTCAAGGCTCTCCAGAAGTGAGAAGTGAATAGTACATCTTGATCAGAAACAATAGAAACAGGCATGCCATGAAGTCAGACTAACTGATGTAGAGCTGAGCTAACTTCTCAACTGTGTACTTCACCAGAGCAGGAATGAAGTGGCAGATTTGGTCAACCTGTCAACAACCACTCAAATAGAGTCATAACCACCCATGGTGGAAGGTAGACCCACAACAAAATCTATAGTGATTCGTTCCCCCTTCTAGGTAGGAATGGGATCCTCTAAGATACACCTCAGGGCTGCTGATTGTCACGCTTGACCTGTTGACAGGTTAAAAACCTAGACACAAACTCTGAAATATCCTTCTTCATACCACACCACCAATAATGTTGACTTAGATTGTGATACATCTTTTCCACTCCCGGATGGATAGAATATTAAGAACAGTGAGCCTCATCTAGAATCAATCAAACTACCTATTTCTCTTACTAAATCTACAACCGGACAAGTCTATTGGCTAACCTCTAAACAACTCTAGCCAACGGTCTCTCCTCAACACTGATTGCGGCAAAACTCCCCATGCTAGAAGTCTTCCTACTCAAGGCATCGGCCACCATATTGGCCTTCTCCTGATGATATAGGATAGCCATGTCATAGTCCTTAAGATACTCAAGTCATCTACACTGTCTCAAATTCAGATCCCTCTGACTGAAGATGTACTGAAGACTCCGGTAATTGGTGAAGACTTCACAATGTACCCTGTACAGTTTGTGACGCCAAAACTTAAGAACAAATACCATGGCTGCTAGCTCCAAATCATGAGTAAGGTAGTTATTCTCATGGGTCTTCAACTGCCTAGAAGCATAAGTAATCGCCTTCCCTTTCTGCATCAAGACACCACCCATCCTAACTCCTAAAACATTATAATTCACTGTAAAGTCCACACCCTCCTCGAGTAGATTCAACACAGATGTCGAGGTTAACAAATTATTTATCTTTTTAAAGCTCTCCTTACACTTATCGAACCACTGAAAACCCATATTATATCAAGTTAATCTGGTCAATGGGGTTGCAATAGTGGAGAAACTCTGAACAAACCATCAGTAATAGCCTGCCAACTCCACAAAACTCTAAATCTCAGTAACTGAAGTAGGCCTCATCCAACCTCTAACTGTCTCAATCTTGGCTGGATCAACCCTAATACCCTCCTTGGATTCCACATGTCCCAAAAATGCCACAGAAAGAACTTGGCATACAACTTCTCCTCCCTCAGCCTCTAGAGCACAATCCTCAAGTGTCGAACATGATTCTCATCGGTCTTGTAGTATATCAAAATGTCATCGATGAAGATAATCATGAACATATCCAAATAAGGTCAAAACACCCTATTCATCAACTCCATGAATATTGAAGAGGTGTTAATCAACGCAAAGGACATCACCAAGAACTTATAATGACCATATCAAGTTTGAAAGGTTGTCTTAGGGACATCTGATGTCCTAATATTCAACTGATGATAGTCGGATCTCAAATTAATCTTAGAAAATAATTATGCTCTCTGAAGCTGATCAAATAAGTCATCAATATCTGAGAGAGGCTACTTGTTCTTCACTGTTAGCTTATTCAACTGCCTGCAGTCAATACACATCCTCATAGTCCCATCTTTCTTCTTCACAAACAAAACAGGAGCACCCCAAGTAGACACACTAGGGTGAATAAACCCCTTACTCAGCAAATCCTATAACTGATCCTTCAACTCCTTTAACTCAGCTAGAGCCATACGGTAAGGAGTAACAGAGATAGGCTTGGTGCTCGGTGCCAATTCAATGGAAAAGTCAATATCCCTATCGGGAGGAACACCTGGAAGATTAGAAGGGAACGCATCTAGAAACTCCTGAACCATAGGAACAGAATCCATTGAAGGTGAATCAACAATAGTATCTCGGATGAAGTCTAGGTAAGACAAATATCCTCTCTCTACCAACCTCTAGGTATGGATGAAAGAAATAACCTTGCTAGGGTAAAAACCACTATCACCCTTCCACTAGACTCTCGGCACACCAGGCATCGCTAAGGTCACAATCTTAGCATTATAGCTAAGATAGAATGATAAGAAGAGATCCAATCCATCCCCAAGATGCCATCAAAGTCTACCATACTCAGAATGATCATGTCTACCCGAGAATCAAACTTTGCTAGAGAAATAAGACATGATCGATACACTTGATCCATGGGTGTGGAAACATAGGCACAGGCATGCTATCACACATCATATCAAACCCAACAGCAAAATATGTAAGCACATAAGAGAATTAGACCCCAAATCAAATAATATAGATGCACATCAATGGAAGACTAGGAAAATACCTATAATAATAGCATTGGAAGTCTCAGCCTCTGGCCTCCATAGAAAAGCATAACACTGACCTCCTATACCCCCTCCATTATGGTCGATACCTCTATCCCCACTCTTCTGGACTAGGGCACCACCACCTAAACCTCTACCAAAAGTACGACCATCTTTACCAATCGGAGCTCTACCTCGGCCTCTAGTTTGTGGTATCAGTGATCTAATCTAGGCTGCATAACTAGGCTGGGATCCTCCCCGACCCTGAGTAGGACACTTCTATAAGAGATGGTCTGGATCTCCATAAGTATAACAAGACCTTAGATATGGAACTTGCTGCGATGATCCGAATGAACTACCATAGCTACCTCAACCCGTAGGCTGCTGCTATGACCCGACTGAACCCTAACTTGTGCTTTAGGACCCTCGAGGTAACTGACCACCCTTGAATACTGGCATGGATGCATATACGGGCCCCCGATGCTGGAAGGAGCCACGACCTCTGTACAATCCCCTACCTCTAAATGAGGCCCCAGAAAACTGATAAGAGAAATAGTCCCTCTTAGGGTCACCAAACTCCTCCCTCTCCATCAACTCTGCCTCCTTGACAGAACTCATAACATAATAAAAGGAAGCTCCCTCTCGAGCTGCTCTGAACACATACGATCTGATAGAGTGAGCCCCCTCAAAATCCTACGGACCTTCTCCGTCTCATTGGGAATAAGTGATAAAGCATACTTGGACAACAGGCAAAATGGGTCTCAAACTCTGTCACAAATAAGTTGTCCTGTCTCAAGCTCTCGAATCTCTAATGGCTCTCATCCCTCACACTCCAAGGGACAAAGCGATCATAAAAAGCATTGGAGAGTATCTCCTAAGTCACTAGGGGAGACCCAAGTGTCCTAGACCCTGAATACATCCTCCACCACTCTTGAGCTAGTCCGTGAAGCTGAAGTGAAGCATACCAAACCTCATGTGAATCAGCCAGACCCATCGCCTCTAGTAACTCTCTACAGGTAGCCAAGAACTCATGAGCATCCTCGCTCTTTCTAACCTAAAATTGGGGAAGATTTATCTTTGAGAACTTCACATATCGACAATGCTCATCCTCTGACAACACCACTATAGGGGTACCCTAAACCCCAACTCTTGATGCAGGATTACCTTCAACCACAGGAACTACTAGTGGCTAATCCATCAGATCCTGAACTACTAGAATCTAACACTGCTCTGGGTATGAGCCCCCACTCTAGTCTGTAGACCATATGGTATACCTAACGCACTACCCTGAGTAAGGTCTTCTAGAACACCCAACACCCTCAGTAAGGTATCCTGAAGCAAAGGTGCGACGCCATACTCTTGAGGAGCCTAGTTCTTTGTAACATCAATCTGTGGCTCTGGAGAGACCTTTCTAAGATGGCCTCTAACTGGGGCCACTCAACGAGCACGACCTTAGGCTTGTACCACATCACAGGCACGCCTTCAGCTCAGGCCCAATCCCTACCCCTAACTGGGGCATCATCAACTACCTTGGGGACTGTGTCCCCTCTACCACTAACAATAGTAGGTCTTGTCCTTGCTAGCTAACAAAAGAACATGTCACAACTCAGAACTAGCGAAGGTAGCAATGCACGATAAAAAAGAATGAATAAAAAGTAAGTTTCCTAACAGTCTTCATAGCCTCTTGAAAATAAGAAAAAACATCTCTGTACCAATCCTCGATAATCTACTTAGACTTGGTTTGTATACATGTGAGACCTATGAACGTAGGCTCTGATACCATTTCTCACAACCCAAAAATGAGTGTGATGACACTCGTCTTATCCCACCACGACAATTCAGCTTAAACCCAAATATGACGATAGAAATGTGGAAACCAAACTAATAATACACAAATGCGGATAACAAAGCTAATATCATAAATACCCTAAAATCTAGTTGTCACGTGTACAATCCTCTATCATAATATAATTGATTTGAAAATAAATACAAGTATCAAATGCCTTTGTTTCAAAAGTAGAACAAAAACATAGTAAAAGAACAAGAGGGTTCACCGAGATAAAAAGCAGTTACCTCTCAAGTATCCACATAAAATCCTCGGGCAAATTAGAGAAGAAGAAGAGTATCACGATGATCCGAAATCAAAATCTACACAAGTGTAGAAATAAGTAATGAGACCAAACAACACGGTACTCAGCAAGTAAACCTCTAAACACAAATTAAAGCAAGGAAGAATACAAGTACTCCTATCACACCCAACCGAACCTCCATAAACTACAACTTCCATAGAAGTCAGCCAAACCTAACCGTTCACAATTCACAAAGCTCATAGTTTAATAATAACAATGCAACATTACAGATTATCAACATCAAGTCTATCAATCACAAGGTCACCGAAGAAGTATTCACAAGTTCATAAATGATAAATGAGGTGCAACGCAATGCAATGTCAGGTAAGGTGATTCATGTCTATCCTAATGATACACATCTGTTGTGTCTCAAACCAGAACCCACGGGGGACATATCAGTCCATACATCTACCACGAAGTGTGGGGCCTGACCACTGAATAAAACCTACCACACCTATCACGATTCAAAGTGTGGGCGGTCGCTATGAAAGTGTAGACCCAACGAGGAGTTGGTGTCATTCCCATGAGGAACAATGTGCTAGGCGATTGAAGAAACAAAGAATTACTAGCTACTAGTTTGAATCCGAAATATAAAATACAATTATAAAATAAGAAGATTTCAAGTAACGACTTTAGGATAGGGGATAGAGGAGAACAAGAGACAAAGCTATATTGAACAAGATTACCAAAGGGATTTGGGAATGGGAATTCGATCAAATTCCATACGATAAATTGCACATTAGTATCATATGATCTCAATTAGTCATGGGTCAAATCATATATGCCTCGAAAACTAACTTATCTACCTAATTCTATCGATCATAGGCAAATATATCTCAATTAGCTCTCACGAACCCAATCAAGTGGCAACACAAGCAATCCGATTAAAGTCAATGCAAGGATTCACTACTTCTAACAAAATCCGACAATTGAGTTGTCAAACCTCAATTTAATGCACCAATCAATCATACCCAACCTCAATTAATTCCCACAAGCTAAATCAAAGTAAATAGGCAAGTCCAAGGAGTGATCAATTCCAATGGAAAGCTATTAAAGCATGAGATCAATTGGATAATCAAAAACCCATTTCATAAATGATAAAGCATTCAACTAATTACAAAAGCACAAGATATAAATCAAAAACCCAAATATTGACTATGTCTAACACAACATCCAAATCCATGATCAACAATTAACACCTAGAATTTAACAATACAAAGCAAAGAGTTGAAGAAAGGTGAAAAATAATTACAACACAAGCTCACAATCTTCACTCTAATGGTGTTTGTTGAGGAATCTTGATCTCAAAGCAATGCCCAAGCCTCAATCCCCAAGGTTCTTCTCTCTATTCTTTTCTGTGTTTTTTCCCCAAATTGTATGATGAATCCCCCTCAAAATGGTTGTCAATCAGTGTATATGGTGAATTAGGGTCAAAATATGAATTTCAAGAAATGCCCAAATGGCAGTCATCTTTTCTTCTCCTCGTTCATGGAGGTAGCTCCGCGTTCGCAGAGCTCAATATAATCCTTCTCCACGTTTGCAGAGGATGTCCGCGTTCGCGGTACTAAACCTGCAAGTACTCCGCATTCACGGAGGCTTCCCGCGTTTGTGGTACTCAACTTGAATGCACACCGCATTCGCGCCCAGTTCTCTATGTTCGCGGAAGCACTTCACTGCCAGCTCCAAAATCTTTGTTTTTAGCTCCATTTTGCCCCAATTTCCACTATTTTTCATCAAAGCTCCTTTTTAACAAACATGTACCTGAAACACAACATTTAAAGGAAAATTAGCCTCTTTCTCTACTTAAGTACCCCAAAATTACCAAGAAAAGGACTCCAAATGAGTGTAAATCATCCACTCATAAACACCCCCAACTTAGAAACTTTGCTTGTCCTCAAGCAAAACAAAATCAAAAGCACAAGAGGCAATCACAATAAGCACAACACACTTTCATTCCGAATGGAGGTCATGGTCATGACTTTGGTTGGTACCAACAAATAGTCCTCAAGCAAACTTTTCACAAAAACAATCCCTTATTTTCATGGAACATTTTTCAAAAATCAAGAATCATTGAGTGACAACAACTCAAACTCAAGAAATAACTCAACTCTTTAGCTCTTTTTCATGCTCACTTGATGTAATTTGGAATTTTCAAAATCACCATTCAAGTAACCTACATGCCCTCACAAGAAAAGAAATGTCCCAAAAACACTCACAAGTATATACAAGACAAGGGACAACAACGCAAACACTCACACTCACAAAAGAACATCTCATGCCCACAAGTGCCACATCATAGGCTTACCCTTATTGTCAATCAACATCGACTCAACTTCATTTGGTTAGAAATCACAAAGGACTTTGTTAAGCTTGTAATGTAGGCTTAGGGAAGGTAAGGGTATCATTTAGGTACAAGTGACAACACCCTCCTTGAACTCTACTCAACAACTCAACATTTTTCAACTTTTCCACATTTTCTTCACTTTCCAAACCAATGCACAATTCACCTTCTTTTTCTTATTTTCATTCTTGATGCCCCACATGCAACCATTTTCAACTTTTGGAGGATTCAAGCTTCTTTTGTTCTCTTTCTTTTTCGCAACTTTTTCTTTCTTTTTGACATTTTCCTCCATTCATCATTTTTTTTTATATCAAACTCTTATGCAATAGGCATCCCTTCTATGAATTTCCCATAACACCCCCAACTTAGGCTTTTAGCCTCAACTCTCACAACTTCAAGTTCAAGGAGGGAAAGGGTTCAAGATAGGAATGTATTTTCAAAATGGCTAAGGCTTGTAATAAGGTTGCCAATAAAAGGGTATTAGGCTCAAAGGGGACAACGAAGGATACATTTAGTGCAAAGGTGGGATTTTTAGGCCAAGTGGACTTCAAAAACCATCAAAGAAAGCCTAAGATCATTTTTCCAACCCAACTCAATTAAGAACAATATTTCAAGACTACCCGGGCAAGTTCTAGGAGGCACAAGCAAACACAAGGAATTATTCAACAACTCACCACACATGGCATGCATATCACTCAAGATGGATCAAAATCTTATTTCCTTTTCAACAAACAAGTGGCATTGAACAATTAAACTGCCAACGAATCGAGAGCCACACAAAGAGTCACAAGAGTTGTCACAAAATCATTCAACACTTGCTCAATTTTCAAAACGAAGGGGTATGCTCAAAACACATTTTTTGCAAGCAAGACTATATTCTTAGTACCAAACAAGCCACAACCTCCCAAAAAGAAAACGATGAATTTGCCCTTAAGAAAGCCGTCAACCAATCCATCATTGGGCAAACTCATACATCAATACGGGACCGGCTAGTTAGACTTCACCAACAAAGAATAATGGCTACTTAGACCTCACCACAATGGCTACTCAGACTTCACCACACAACCAATCGATGCTTTACCCTTAAAAAAGTCGTCACTTTATCCATCATAGGGCATCGCCAATCAACAACAACTCCAAACTACAACACCATTTCAAGACAAAAGAAATAAACTAAAGAAACTATCAACAACAATAAAAACTAAAACAAAAATGAATAATCCAACACAATCAATGATTAAAGCTCCAAAAGCCCGACAAGGGCACATCATCCATAAACAAACAAAATATCCAACAATATCATAAAAACAGCCAACAACAATCCCAATCATCATAAACAATAAGTACAAAACAGGAGTCAAAAGGGAAGCACCCCCAACTGAAAATCACACTGTGTCCTCACATTACAAAAATCAAAAGAGAATACGAGGGGCTCCCTGAAATGTGATCACTTTGAGATAGCATCAAAGGGGAAGGATAGGTCCTCATCATCAGATAGATTGTTGCCACGTAGATTTCGAAGCTTTCCCATCATCTTGCTCAGGAATCGACTCCTCCTCTTCTCGTGCTCCTGGAAGTTTCGCTGGCGCTGCTCAATCTTCCCTTGCCTCTGACTCATATGCTCTAGTCGATCGGTCATGGCCTTCTGTGCAGCAGCTACAGAGGCAATAGTAGATACAGATGCACCCTCAGGTGTGGCTCCAGACGGTCCTGTAGGAAGGCCAGCAACTTGATCACGGACCTGAGCATCCACTCTTTGTATCTGAGAAGACAAATACTGCATAGTGGCAGGCCCAAACTGGATGGGTCCTACTAAAGATGAAGCTCCAGTCTCAGAAGTGGGCTCAGTAAACTGCCTGAATTATGGGCCAAGCACATCTATCTTCCTCTTTTTATGTCTATCGGCATGTGCACCCCTCTTCTTCAGAGGGTGAATCTCAGTGCCCGGCTTCTTCTCCTCGTCTATCGGCAATCTCGGCACTCCAGTATTGTAGCACAGCTGAGTGATCAATGAGGGAAAGATTAGACTCATGGTCCTCCCCTGAGCAACCTCAATAATATGGGCCAAAATCAGGTGGCCCACATTCACCTCCAGCCCGTCCATAATAGATGCAATGACCAAGGCTCTGTCCAGTGTCACCTCGGTGTCATGTGTGGAGGGAATGACCCGAGCACATATAATAGAGAGCCAAGTCTTGGCCTCCGCTGTAAACTCATGGGACTCCACCCCTCTCCTCATGTCGAACCACTCCGGAGGCTCGCCATTGTGCCATTTATCAACAAGCCACTGGCCATCCAACTCCTTGTAGCAATCCAAATAGACCATGTTATCAGCATTCGGAAGGCCATAATGGGCATCAATTAAGGCTAGGCTAAAATGGACTTGTACACCTCGGACAGTAGTAGCGACGGCCTCATTAAAATTGATATCCTAGGCATTAGCATAGAACTCAGCTACGATAGTGTGATTATCCTTGATAGGCTCTGCAGCAAACACCATCCATCCGCAAGACTCAAGCCGTGAAAGAAATCTGGCATCCCATTTTCAAGTTTTTCCAAACAAATCCCCTTTTCTTTCACAACAGCCCGGCCTAGGTATTCGTCGTACTTTCGAGCATAGCTGGCTGAAAGGATTCTAGTAGCATCAAAATAATCTACATCGGTTGCAATTCTGGATGATTGAGGAATGTTGTCGGTTGACATTTTTGGCTCAAATACCTACAAAAGAATCCAACATGTTAAAAGTTCTTGTGGACACTTAAAACAATGTATTGGGAAGTATTTAGTCCAAAGAAAATAATTAAAATAGGTCCCGATCAATTTAATGCAAGTTCACTATTTTGGGACAGACAGGTTTCTTCTCATCGTTTGCGGAGAGTAAGTAGCCTTGCCTCCACATTGGCTGAGAGGCTGCCGCATTCGCGGCTCAAAAATAGATAGGTCTTTGCGTTCGTGGACCAGTTGGGGCGTTCATGGAGAACATTGATTCAAACACCTCCGCGTTCGCGAACAAAGCTCTGCGTTCGCAGAGATGTCTTCGTCCCCAGAAAAACCATATCATTTAGGCATTTTAACAAACAGGTTGAGGGCAAAATTTTTAACATCAATTTTGCACAAATTTCACTCCGAATTCTACCCCCACGCATGATCAACGGCAAACAACCCAACAAACATTTAATGCCATTACAAAAATTTAGCAATTCAACACAAAAATCATGCTTAGAGAAAGAACACAAATAGGCATAGCAGTTTAAGGATTTTCCACCAAATATTCCGAAATCAAGCCTAATAATCATGTATCAATAATCACAAGGCAACAATCATGAATTCTATCCAAGAATCAACAATTAACCACAATCAAGGCAAGTTCACATAAAAAATGCATCAAACACCCAACTTTCTAACTTTAAGTAACTAAATTCAAACTAAAGTGAAGGGCGAAAAGCAATACCTTGAAAGTGATTCCGACCAGAAGCACTAAACAATGACGCAAGTAAGAAGAGGGGAAAAAATTAGGGAGGAATTTCGATTGATTACTGAGGGAGAAAAGGGGAATGTATATACTTTATATTGAAATTGAAATGGCACTTCAGTTTCTGTCTTTTAAAATACCTCGACCATCAGCGTAGGGTCATCCGCATTCGCGCTCTTGTGAAAGTCAAGCCTCCGCGTTCATGGATACACTATGGGAACGTGATCTCCACGTTAGCGGGCATGAGGGCACGTTCGCGGAGTATCTGGCAGATTGGCCTCCGCGTTCGCGAAGACTATTTGATGCCAAGACCCCTGTCAGCTTTCTGTAATTTTTGGCGATGTGTGGGTCCGTTGGGCGACTCGCCCATTGCACTTTGGTTACCGTCAGCTGCCCAAAAGTGTTCCAATCTCCATTTTGAAGGTAGTTCCACCCCATACATCAATTCCAAGTGCAATTTTGCTTCCAAACCTATTCAAAACACCTCCAAACACTTTGAACTCATGAGGATTAGTCAAAAATAAAATTCTAATCTATCCTAAAAATTAAAGAAAATTGAAAAATCAAAATTTTTGATACCGATGGGTTGCCTCTCATCAAGCGTACAATTTAACGTCGCGGCGCGACGCCGGTTGCATCACCCTTTATATTTCCACTTTGAGGCGATGTACCTTCTCCCAAACTTCAAATCATTTGTTCATCAAAGCATATGGGGACTATCGGAGAGCATAACACATTTCACTCGATCTCTCCACTTCAAAGATTTAAATTTCTTGCCCAACTTCATATCATTCTTTTGTGTAGGAGCATTGGGCAAGAGTGATAGTGTCACTAGGCCATTCGAAAACCAAACTTCATAACTTTTGTTCCTCAAGAGCATGACACCATCACTTTCCAATGAATTAGAGTTGCCACATATGATCTTTTTGGCTTTTTCTTGCAACTCTAATATCATTGCCTTGATATTTGCATCTTGGAATTTTATTGGTTTGGTTTGGTTGCAAATACCCAAGATCTCTTCAATATCGAACACAACCCCTTTTTCTTGACCGTCCAACTCCAATGCCTTACTCTTGACCACTTGACAAGGAGTCTACGTACTCCGAACGTTAATCTCCATTGGCCTTCAAAGTAGCAACCTCAAACTCAAGTTGGATCATCTCATCGCACCTAGCTAGGTTCAAGTTGCGGAATTCATCCCTCATTTGGAACATTAGATCGCTTAGCCTCTCTCTCTTTTCAAGTCGATGAGACAAGTACATGAGCCAAGCTTGACTCACAACACCCATCTCGTCACATATATCTTCATCTAATGAGGCATCCAAAAAACTATTCCCAACATGAAGTCTTCCACAACAAGGTCATGGGTCATCATCATAGGGCTTGCACTCACCAAACTTTGTTCCTTCACAAGAATCCATAAAAACAAACAAATATTCGCAATTTGGATCGAAACTAGTAAGCTAAAAATTCTAGATCAATTCAACACGCCAAATTGTTCCCCGACAGCGGCGCCATTTTTGATAACGCTCAACCACACCTATCACGATTCAAAGTGTGGGCGGTCGCTATGCAAGTATAAATCCAACGAGTAGTTGGAATCGTTCCCACGAGGAACAATGTGCTAGGCGATTGAAGAAACAAAGAATTACTAGCTACTAGTTTGAATCCGAAATATAAAATGCAATTATAAAATAAGAAGATTTCAAGTAAAGAATTTAGGATAGGGGATAGAGGAGAACACGGGACAAAGCTATATTGAACAAGATTACCAAAGGGATTTGGGAATGGGAATTCGATCAAAATCCATACGATCAATTGTACATTAGTATCATATGATCTCAATTAGTCATGGGTCAAATCATATATGCCTCGAAAACTAACTTATCTACCTAATTCTATCTATCATAGGCAAGTATATCTCAATTAGCTCTCACGAACCCAATCAAGTGGCAACACAAGCAATCCGATTAAAGCCAATGCAAGGATTCACTACTTCTAACAAAATCCGACAATTGAGTTGCCAAACCTCAATTTAATGCACCAATCAATCATACCCAACCTCAATTAACTCCCACAAGCTACATCAAAGTAAATGGGTAAGTCCAAAGAGTGATCGATTCCAATGGAAAGCAATTAAAGCATGAGATCAATTGGTATAATCAAAACCCATTTCATAAATGATAAAGCATTCAACTAATTACAAAAGCACAAGATATAAATCAAAAACCCAAATATTGACTATGTCTAACACAACATCCAAATCCATGATCAACAATTAACACCTAGAATTTAACAATACAAAGCAAATAGTTGAAGAAAGATGAAAAATAATTACAACCCAAGCTCACAATCTTCACTCTAATGGTGTTTGTTAAGGAATCTTGATCTCAAAGCAATGCCCAAGCCTCAATCCCCAAGGTTCTTCTCTCTATTCTTTTCTGTGAATTTCCAAAACGGCCCAGACGTCAGTCATCTTTTCTTCTCCGCATTCACAGAGCTTAGTATAATCCTTCTCCGCATTCACGGAGGACGTCCGTGTTCTCGATACTCAACCTGCATGTACTTCGCGTTCGCGGAGGCTTCCTGCATTCGCGGTACTCAACTTGAATGCACTCCGCGTTCGCGCCTAGCTCTCTGCATTCACGAAGAGCACTTCACTGCCTGCTCCAAAATCTTTGTTTTTAGTTCCATTTTTCCCCAATTTCCACTATTTTTCATCAAAGCTCCTTTTTAACCAACATGTACCGAAAACACAACATTCAAAGGAAAATTAGCCTCTTTCTCTACTTAAGTACCACAAAATTACCAAGAAAAGGACTTCGAATGAGTGTAAATCACCCACTCATCAAACATGTGGCCTGACCCGTCAATAAAACCTACCACGGAGCGTGTTGTCTTACCTCTCAATATGGAACATGCCACGGAGCATATGACCCGACCCTTCAATATATAACTTGCCAGAACCATTTCCCATCGACATTCTCATTTCAACAGATCTTGTCAAAGTGTTTCAAAACCAATGCAAATAGGCATGATCATATAACTCATGAGAATATGATGTAATTCATAAAAACACACAATTCATATCAATATAGTCATGTTACAAAACCAATAGCGAATCAATACATCTATTCAAGTCATTCACGCATATTACACGCCAATATATCATCAAGTTGCCTTTTTTATTATCCCTTTTTATCATTAAGATCTAACAAAGTGAACAGTTCAGCCTATCACCAATTCCCATTACTCCCCAACATATAAGACAAGGAATACAAGATTCTACAAGCTTAACAAAGGTCTAGAAGCCCCACTTGCCTCAATTTAATCAACCAATCACTCCAAAACTTGAGTCTTCCCTCTTCGTTGGGTCTCGAATCGACACAAGCTATTCAAATAAGAAATGACAATAAGAATTCGGAACTATCAACACCATATCTATCTTTTTAGAAAATGGGGTCAAATGACCCAAAAACCTATTTCTGAAAACGAAGGGTAAATCTAGAATTTTATATGAAAATGCATTATCCAAAGAACTTGGAAACCAATGGAGAAAACCATTTCAAAAACAGAGTTATATTCAACCCAAAATCACCATTTTCACTCAAATTTGAAGCTCTTGAAACACCTTACAATTTGAAGCTTAAAATCACTGATTTGGTGTTTAAAAATCAACAAGAATTAATGGTAAATAAAGATTCAAGGTCAACATCAGTAACTTAAAAGATTTATCCTGAATTCTCTCTTTGAAATCACCTCCAAGGGTTCCCCAAAACTCAAAAATGTTGGAAAATGGTGGAAGAAACCCAAATTTTGGAAAATACACTGCCAAGGCCTCGTGAAAGTGAACTCAGCTTCACTTATGCAAACATTGCGAACGCGACATCCTGATCGCTAACGTGATCCTCAGAAAAATATGACTTCTCGCAAACACGATAGGTCTATTGCGAACGCAATGATCATGAAAGAAAGCAAACCTTCGCGAACGCGAGGGTTTGAAACTCAACCACCTCTCTTTCACAAGCAGGTCTTCGCTAACGCGAAGGTGGCAAAAGCGATCCACCCTTCTCCTTAGTGAAGCACAGCAGACACCAGAAAATCAGCCAACACACAAGTCTCCGAAAGGACCCTCCGAATTTGTGCAGAACCCTATACAAACAAACCAAATATGCTACCCAACTAAACTCAACGTTCCAGACTCAATGGAACCAACAAAACACGAATCTGAGGTTTCCCTGACCTGAAACTCGTGAAAGTAACAATAAACTAATATAATGCCTAAAAGATCAAACCAAGCTCGGAACCTATGAAAATTCAATCAAGACCTCTCCGAAACCTAAAAACATTCCTTGAATCCAATGGAACCGTCGAAAATCCGATCAGAGCATCCAAACTCAGAATGTTATACATAGTCAACTCAAAGACTAAAATTTCATAAACTTCCTACTCAAGACCTCAAATCAACGAAACAACTCAGAATCTGAATCCAATCATTCTCCTACACCAAATTCCACATTCTTGAACTAGTAGAACTGACGAAATTTCATTTTGAGACTTGAAACTCCGATTGACACAAAAAACCACTTTTAATCAACTTAAGCCTTCCAAAACTAGAAACTTCCAAAAATCTCAACCTTTTACCCAAATTTAAAAACCAACTTCACAAACTAATCAGAAATGACTCGGGGCAACTATCGAGAGTGGTAAAATGATAATTTTATGAAAATTTCCAAAAATGACATTTCGAGTCACTATAGGTACCCAATCCTACCAAAAAATATTATATATATATATATATATATATATATATATGCCAATGTGGTACTCAATCTAACATATACTAAAATATACAATATACATGTATCGATATGGTACCCAATCCAACGTATCTTACAATATAAAATATATATGTTCGACATGGTACCTGAAGCAATCATGCATTTAAAGCATACAAATCCACACCATCAAGCCAATCATGTCTGAAGACCAATCAACAAGAATTAAACTTAAGAAAATACATGAATCTAAGTCAAGTCTAACTCTAATTAACCATAATCTAACTCAATAGAAAATCCCAAATACAAGCTATTCTGCCAAAGCATTGCCCTTTCTTGAAGCTTCGAATTGTTCATGATCCAAAGACAAAAAGATCATATATTAAATCATTTATTCAATAACCCTAGACCTTAAGGACAAAACCCCATTGATTTGACCTTGATCATTAAAGGATTTCTCACCCATCAATTTCCCCAACTTTCCATATTCCATGTTACTGGGATGAATTACTATGCTTTGAAGCAACAAATCTAACAACCTAAAATTATTATAACAAATTTAGGGATTTCCATAACAAGTTCCCATCATTCCTAAAGCTGGAGTCCAGTCTAGGGATTACAATCTCAAGATTACATGAATTTAACAACGTAATCGATGTTAGAATGGAGTAATGGATTCACCCTTAGATTTACCCTTACAATAGGAAGAGCCCTAGCAGGTGGAAAATTACCTCTCTTAAGTTTAGGGATGAATCTTTAGATGTTAGGAAAAAATAAGGTCTAAACCGTGTAATGGGTGTAAAAGATAGTGAAAGGTGGCTATGGTGGATTCACTATGGAGGGAAAGGCAATTTCTATTGTTTCCCTCATCTTGGTTGAGGCCTCTACGATGACCAACTTACCACTAGAGTAGTCCTTGGCAGAGCTGATAATGCTACGAAGAACACCCTTCCACTATAGAGGTATCACTATATATTCTACTAATCACTTTTTTTATTGATGTTCTACTAATCACTTTTTTGGAAATCTAGAAACAACTGTGATGAAGACTGACATTGACTTGGAGAGCCTATACAAATTTCCCCATTTCACAACACACTTAAGATTTTTGGATAACATAGAAACATCTCACCACAGAATTTGCCATAATTGATGTTCTACTAATCACTTTTTTTATTACAAAAATTTCTATGGATCACTAATTCTCTCAACTAACATAATATAAGTTCAAGACCATCAAACACTACATCACAAATCATAGTTGATACCTAAAAGCCATAACACGTGATCTTTGTGAAAAACTAGCCTAGATTGAAATTTTACCAAGATCTCATCCTAAGCCAACTCCACCCAGATACTTCAATTTTTGAAAACTTCTATAAAGACATAACGGATCTTCGGTATGATATGTATATTTTCTTTTATCTAAAACGGGAAATACAATAATATTTATTACTTGTGGATTTTATTAGATGTCACCACTCAAAATTCAAAAGTAATATGAGAACTCTACTAATCCAACAGTACGTAAGCTAACTCTTCACCCGAATTGTATATCATGTCAACATGCAAAAGTAACGAAAATAGTGGAAATAATGTCGCGATGTCAAACTTTCATAAAATATTTATAGGAGTGTGAAATGAAAAACATCCACCCAAGAATTAGTGTAAAATGTACAATAGCATCCAACGACATAAAAAATCAACTTGATATAAATGTAGTTTGAAATCGTAAACAAAAGTTAGGGGAAATGTCAAAAATGGAAAAGAGATATTTGACCATTTAAATTGAACCAATGAGTCACGAAGTTATTCATAACGACAACTTATTTTCAATTTTGTTCCAACTATATATAGTAGAATAGCAAGCTCCCTTCATTTTTGTTTGAAGAAGCTCCGCTTATGGTAGAATTGCAAGCCGCCTTCACCTTTGTTCTAAGAAGCTCCGCTTATTGTTGATCCACTATCATATGTCTTTGGGTCCTTGTGGCTAGAGGAATAATGGAGACAGAATGAGTACACCTAAAATATATATAACAGAGATTGTTAGTCAAAGATTATAGCACAACAGCAGTAAAATTATGGAAAAATTACTAAATTACACAGCTTTAAATAAACTATTTTCCATATTTCCCTATATCTTTTAAAAATCTCTAAAATCTCTTATTTTAATAATGTATCCGTATTAATGTATCCGCGCTTTCACTAAAGTATCCGGATTGGGAAATCTCTTATTTTAATAATGTATACGTATTAATGTATTAATGTATCCGTGTTTTCACTAATGTATCCGGATTGCTGTATTAATGTAACCGCGCTTTCACTAATGTATCCGGATTGGGAAATCTCTTATTTTAATAATGTATCTGTATTATTGTATCCGCGCTTTCATTAATGTATCCAGATTGGTTAATTTTAAGGGATTATTGTAATTAGAAAAAAAAATAGGGATAGATAGTAATTTCATCTTTACACTATGTGATTTATGTAACTTATACTAAAATTATTATCATCCCACAAGACATGATAATGAGATGGGTGGCTAGTACCGGGTATGCCGGCATGGCTACAGAGATAGAAATCAAACTTTGAATCTTTAACGGTACCTTGAGAAATATGGTTCTCACTTTGATCTACTACATCTCTTTACGGTAACAACCTCACTGGACCAGAACAAATGTAACCGACGGCTGATTTTTTTATGTCAAGTGGCTACGCTGCAAGAAATAGGCCCTGGAAAAGACCTGTATAGAACTCATCACTTGTTCAGGTGTAACTTTAACAACCACATCGATTTTTTTTTATATATCATTCTTGTATTATTGAATCAAATTATCACTAGGCATGTGTTTTGACATAAAAAAAAAATCAGCCCCCAGTTACATTTGTTGTGGTCCAGAAACAATATCAAACAAGGTTGTTTGCTAACAACCACCAGGTACCATTGTAGATTCAAAGATATTTAAAATCTGTCAGGAAGTACTATAAACACATCAACGATAATTCAAATCAATCTGTGAACCTACAAAAATACTAAAAAGAAAAAAAAATTGATTATCATTGCTACTACCTGTATAATAACAAAGGCCTCCATTCTTCTATTCTTTTCAATGGAGTGAAGTATTAATCCAGATGGCGAATTGTGTTAAAGCATGGAGGTTTCAATTTATAGCGAAAAGAAAAAGAAAATGTCAAGTTTAGTCATTAATATTATTAATATGATATAATTTCTTATCTTTCACATGGATTCTTATAGTTGAATTTATTTATTGCAAGGATATTTGCAATCTACTTATATTTATTTCTAGAATACTTCATTTAATCAAACACACTCAATTTTGGAGGGTGAATTTTCAAATATAACTTTTTTTTAAAATTTAAAAGTACAGGTAAATTTTTGAAATTTCAAAATTTTAAATAATATGTTTTATTCAATATTAAGCTTTCTATTGGATAGAATACTTCCATCAAGTTCTTGTTGATGTAGTTTAGAGTATTGTTATTTTTTTCATGACCCAATTGGTCGTGATTGGCACTCACACTAAACCTATAATGGGAGAACTATCGAAAAACAAGAGACTAAGCCAATATAAGACAACCTAACAAATAACTAATAATTAAATCCAACTAAGTTATATAAATAAAGTCTAACAACTCCCCTGAAAGTCATTGTACAAAACTTCTAACTAAAATAAGTCTATTAGAATGTTCAACAACTAAAATAAAATAGATTGTCTCCGTCCGGGAGATGGACAAGGACTGCTGTGACTATCCCCAGTAGTCTAGAAAATGGAGCGCTCACTCTTGGACTGGAATCTTCAACTATGCTAGAACTTTGATCTCGAAGAAATATCTAGAACACGATATATATAGTCAACAAAGAAGAGTACATGGTAGTATCACTTTAAGACACTAGGTACTAGTAGGCATCATATGCCGACTTAATTTAAAACAAGTAACAGTACATATGTCTAATAACAAGTAGGCCATACTGCAAGACATACACAATTCATAGTCAACATGTATAGTCACCATAAGATCAATCATATCATTAACGGATCGTTTAGTCATCTGATACTCAATGCATGATGACTCATACAACAGTAAGTAAAGTTTACACACATGCTACAAAACTTATTTATGCCAATATTCATGACTTGCAGTAGGCCGGCATCGTCGATATACCATATTAATATTGTACTCGCAATCTATATATATATATATATTCTATTCTATACTACCTTAAAAGCATGAACTCCTAAACTTGAATGTTGAATTACTATAATACCCCAACTAAAAATATTCAATTTTATTTATTTAATTAATTAATTATATTATATTAAAAGTAGATACCTTTTCACATTAAAGGGTTGTGACTTTTCCGATGAGTTGTTACTTTTTTCACGGATTGTGGCATTTCCGATGAGTTGTGACTTTTTCGAAGGATTATGATTTTTCCAGAGGGTTGTGCCTTTTCCGATGAGTAGTGACTTTTCCAATGAGAAATGACTTTTTCAAAGGGTTGTAACTTTTCTGATAAGGCACAATTAGCACCTATTCATACTACTATTTGTTAGCTATAAATAGAGGGGTTTCCTCAAACTTTTAATCTACTATTTTTTTAGGTTTTCTACTCTTCTTCTTCTAAAAAATTTCAAATGTTATTTGCAACAGTTGATAAAGTTCGAAATTTAACGAATTTCGAGGTACCACATAAGAAAGAGTTGGTGAACAAATTGTATCAAATCATTCATCAATTCACGCTCATATTTTTCTCTTACGATTTTCACCACATACATACTTCAATATTATTTTTATCATTTTAGAACATTAATACCCTTTTAATTAACCTACATATTTTATTAGTAAAAAAATATTATTTTCCTACAAATAATCACAACAATTTCAACCTTCATGTTTCTTCGGTCATAAATCACAACCATTCACTCCTTATAAATTCTTGGGGATCTCATTTCTGTGACAATTTGAGATCATTTAAAATATTCATAAACGATTCATCTCGAATCCATTGATATGCTTCGCCAAAGTTCTTAGTATTGAAATTTAGGTATTTTCTTTCTATTAAAGAAAAAAAGAAGAGAACAGAGAAATGTGCAATTAGCTATGAACTTTGCTATACACGGAAAACTTCTATATATAGTGTGCGGGGATTTTCATTTCTTTTTCTTATTTTGTTTCTTTAAATAATTTCTTTTGTGTTTTCATTCGAGAGAGAATTTAATAATTATTGTTCACATAATGAGTGAACAGTGACGAATACACACATTGTGGATTATTTTTCTAATAAAATTAATAGATTAAGTTGTGGGAGAGACAATAATAATAAACAAATACAAAAAAGGCACATGAATGGGGTAAGATATTTTATTATTTTTTTTCCTTTTTTTTTATTCTTTTATCCTCAAACGAAGGAATTTCTTCCTATTTTTGTTAAAATAGCGGCCATCAACATAGTCTATTGAATTATTAGTTTTGATGTTAAGTCCACTATTTCAAAAATAAATTTTTATTTTTACTTATAATATGATAATATAGCCATGATAATAATTATTTTTTAGTAGATATGTAAGTAAAAATGAATAGAGAAAATAAAGTGTTGGTGGCAAGAGCTTTCAATCAAATGGAACACTAGAGTGAATATAGCATTAACACATATTTTCATCTTCCTTCTTCATTGGCTATGAATTGTTCCATATATCTTTTTATTTTTTATATTTATATTGAGTATGAAATTTTGTAAGTATGGTTTCACGTTATTTTACGTTCATTTTAATATGAGAAAATGCCATGAAGATACACTCCTTGCTAGCTATATAAAAATAGATAAGAAAATAGTGATTGATCATAAAATGATCTTCAATCAAATTAAAGATTCTATAAATAGTACTTTAAATTTTATTCATCTATTATTTTTTTATTGAAAAAGTTTAATGTTTTATATCCTGATACAACTTCTATAAGATACTAGATACTTTCATTAGACAACAACTGTATGATATGTATGCGGGAGAAAAAATGAGAAGACTACAATTCCGCAAAGATAAGGTAGAAACTTAAAGAGATGAAATATTTTTCACCATAGGTGATGTTGTTCATATATTAACATTAAACTATGCTACTGAAATATATATATCTAAAACAAAGAATTGGTCAAGCTAAATATTTGACATACACTCAAACCTCTATTTAACTATCATTCGTTATAACAACATTTCACTGTAACGACCTAATTTTCTTTAGAACTAATTTTTGATATTATAATTTTTTTTCTATAACATTCTACTTATAAAAGTGTTGACATTCAATATAGAAGTACACTTTTTTGTAAAATTATCTCTCTATGATAGTCTTACTCAAATATTAATTGAGTAATAATATTTTGAAAAAGATATATTAGTATAAAGATAAAATATTAAAATTTGAATAATAATCGTTATTAGTGACATGCACATACTAAATTTTAAGTATGAATATTTAACAGAAAAATTGCACTTAAATGGTGTCCATCATTTATGGTCATAACCTCAGAGGAAAGGCTATTGGTGACCTTTTTTATATTTATTTTTTTTCTATTTTGTTGGTTAAATTTTTTTACAAAATTGAGTGAAGTAAACAACAATACTACTAAAGAAATGTCACATTCTCCCCATATTTAAATTTTGAATGTATTTTGAAGTGTTTCAATGATATATGGTCATTTAGGTCTCAAAAAATAAGTAACTCTGACAATCTGTATTAATTATTTTAAAGCACTTGTCCAATGTTCTTTCAATTATAATTATTTAATAAAAAGCCTTAATTTAGTAATATCAATTCTATTTTACTACATCGTATACTATATGATATGATACACACGTGCAATGCACATGCCAGAAGGTTATTCTTGACCTTTTAGCCTCAATTAAATTTCCTAAGCCTAACGTATAGCCTTATAACCTCCCCATTCACGCTCAACCCTCAGAAAAATCACTTCCGCACGTTCTAAGTTCTCTCAAGGAAGAAGCCAGGGTTCTTCACCTTCAAGCCCAGTCCAAGGTTTCGTTTCAAGCTAGTGTTTCCCTTTCAGGTATGTAAGGCTAATCATAGCGTTGGATTGAGTTCGTCCACACGCCCTACATCTAAATTCCATCGATTGTTGAGTATGAGTTGAATTGAGCCCAAATTCCTTGAATCCCTCACTTGAGTTGATCCCTTGTTCTTTGAGTTCTATTGAATTATGCATTGAAATTGTTATTGTTTCTACCTTCTTGCTTCTTGAGGTTTTCATTCATGGATACATTCCCATGAACCCTAATTGAGTTAATGAACATGGTTTTACTATGCTTTATTTTAAATTGGGATTGATGGTTTTCATGCATTGACCAAAGTATTATTTTTAACTGATTTGAAGCATATTCTATTGAGTCTAAATGAGCATGAGTTTTTGGGCATAAATGATGGTTTTGAGAAAAGAGTTTTAATGAGATGTGAGTGGTTTGAAAGCATTTAATTTGTAAACGAAAGAAGGTGATGAGTTGAGATGAGATTGAGTTTTGATAGGTCTATTGAGACTTGATAAGATGATTTGAAATATGTTACCTGATAGATATGAGCATAATGAATTGAGTTGGGGAGTAGTATTGAGCACCGATTTGGGTAAGAGTTTAAATGACTCAAGCCCCATGAACTACATAGCCAGCGTAGGATAGGATTGCAATGTTAATTCGGATGTTTCCATATTGTCCCAAAAGAGGACTTGTTGATTGTGGATCCAATGATGGTTGATCGTCCCTTACTCCGGTAAGGTATTGGACGGCTACGGCAATGAAAGTGCAAAGCGTTGTATCATCACTAGCTTATTGGTGATGGGTGATGGTTGTCGGTTAGAGAAACTCCCTAAGAATAATAAATGATTTGAGTTGATTGAAATTGCATATGATTGGGTCGATTTGAAAAGCATTGTTATTTCTAAACTTGCATGTTTTATTCTGAGTTGAGTGGCATTATGTTGAGTATCCTTGAGCTTGTTCCCTTTCAGCTATTTTACATACCGTACATTCCATGTACTGACGTCTTCGACGCTGCATCATTCCATCATGCAAATACAGGTGCTAGAGATCCTCAACAGGCGCTTCGTTGAAGATCTTCCTATCCCAGTTAGTGGTAAGACCTCC
The DNA here is from genome assembly GCA_018342035.1 of Solanum appendiculatum. NCBI lineage: Eukaryota > Viridiplantae > Streptophyta > Magnoliopsida > Solanales > Solanaceae > Solanum > Solanum appendiculatum. Next base: position 1,431 of record JAGDQO010001546.1, on the reverse strand, counting down.
TTGCTTTTAGAGAGATCATATTGATTTGATTTGCTTTTAGTTGAGTATTTTCTTTTGAGGTGCGGGCTTGTCTCGGCACCTTCTTATGATTGGACTAAAGGTTTCATAGACAGTGATAGATAAAGTTTGAGTCGAGTTGATGTTCCTGTCAAAGTTCATTCTTTTGAAACTATCTTTTATAATATAGAGTTTGTGATTTGAGTTATATCATAAGTTATATTTTTCAAAAAAGCTATATCTCACACTGATTGATTGAGGTGCCCACTTAAGTATGTTTTCTTGCTTATAATGAGTTTTCCGCTAATTGAACGAGTGACCAGGCCATAGTGGTTCACTTGGGACTAGCAATGGTTTTCGAGTGCCGGCCACGCCTAGGGTATACTCTCGGGGCGTGACAAACTTGGTATCAGAGCCTGGTTCAAGAGTTCTAGGGTGTCTATGAAACTGTTTCTAGTAGAGTCTTGCTTATGGGTGTGTCGTGAACCACACTTATAATCAGGAGGCTACAGTACATTAGGAATTGTTTCACTTTTTCTTACTCTGAGTTCATGCGATAGAGTTTAACTCTATAAAAAAATTCCTTCCTAATTCGTGCATTTACGCGGTTGCAGATAATGTCTCTAACACATATCGCTAGCCAGAGGAACACTTCCAGCACTGAGGTTTCGCAGACCGAGATGTCTTCACAGTCAGGGGAGAGAACTAGGGGCCGACCTGCACGGTCTACTGGGGTGCCCCAAATGCCTACTACTTAGCGTACTCCTACTTCTGAGGCTGATTTTAGGGGAGCAATTGCTATGCTTACCCAGTTGGTGGCTACCCAATCCGATCACCAGAGCTCTCCAGCCCCTAGCTCTGGCCCTCAAGAACCATCAGCTGCTGTGAGGATTAGAGATTTCTTGAGGATGAACTCTCCAGTCTTTACGGGATCTAAGGTTGAAGAGGATCCTCAAAACTTCATTGATGAGATGTGGAAGATTCTGAAGGCGATGCATGCTACTGAGGTTGAGGGAGTTGAGTTGGTTTCCTATCAGCTCAAGGACGTTGCAAATGTTTGGTATAATCAGTGGGAGGAAATTCATGGTGAGGATGCTGAGCCTGCTATTTGGAATGAGTTTGAGAGTGCATTCCTCGATCACTTCTTTCCCCAAGAGCTGAGGGAAGCAAAGGTTGAAGAGTTTGTGAATCTGAAGCAAGAGGGCTTGACTGTGAAAAAGTACAGCCTTAAGTTCATTCAACTATCTAGATATGCTCCGGAGATGGTTCCAGATGTGAGATCTAAGATGAGGAAGTTTGTCTCTAGGTTGGGCAAACATGTGAAGAAGGAGTGCAAGGCATCGTTGTTGATTTCTGACATGGATATTTCTAGACTTATGGTGTATGCTCAGCAGGTAGAGAATGATAAGAAGAAGGATAGAGAAGAGCATTTGA